>JAXCGZ010023285.1:30000-32500 GCA_037179515.1 Halocaridina rubra
TGAATGTCACTATGTTCATATTACAGATTCCCCAACCTCACTCGTGGCTTCATTTTAGCATTTAATTCAATTCCCAATCTCATTCGGGCCATGAAATAACCAAAGCACATTACATATGTGAAAACATGAATAATTTTTTACCCCGACCGGGACTCGAACCTAGGACTTATGATTACTATGTCAGGGCGCTACCACTACACCACAGAAGGTTAAAAGTAATCCAACCTAATTGTGTTTACGGGAAAGAGCCCAAAGCTCGTATCTTCCCGTCTCCTGATTGGTTCCATTTTATACTTAGTGATACTTATCATACCTGTCCTTAAAACTATGGATTGAGATAGCATTAACTACCTCCTCGCTTAGCCAATTCCAATTATCAACTACTCTTACACTGAAAAAGTATTTCCTTACATCCTGCAAAGAAGTTTTCTTACCAAGCTTCAAACTATGACCTCTAGTTCTAGAGCCCGCCATATCAAAATATCGATCCCTATCCACTCTATCATAACCATGAAGGAATTTAAAGACTGTCACCATATCCCCCCTCACTCTTCTAGCTTCGAGTGATGGTAAGTCTAATTCCCTCAGCCTCTCATCATAACTGAGATTGCGTATTTCTGGCACCAGTTTCGTGGCATGTCTTTGAACTTTTTCAAGCTCAGCTATGTGCTTTTTCAAGTGCGGATTCCAAAAGGGGGCTGCATATTCGAGTTTTGGCCTCACATAGGTTACATAAATATTTCTGAACATTTCCTTGTCCATGTGCCTGAAGGCTACCCTTACATTTGATAAGAATGCATATGCTGCCCTTACTATGCCATTTATATGTATTTCTGGAGACAAATCTGCCAGTATATTTACTCCTAGATCTCTCTCATTTTCTGTCTCTTGAAGTTGTACTCCAGCCACCGAGTAGTCAAGCTTGGGCCTTCTTGCACTTGTACCCATTCTCATTACCTTACATTTTGAAGTATTGAATATCATTAGCCACTTTTCTGACCACTAATGCCGATTATTTAGATCCTCCTGAAGTTCTCTACCATTGTTCTCGTTTTTTACTTTCTTCACAATCTTTGCATCATCTGCAAACATATTCATGAATGAATTTACAGACTCTGGTAGGTCATTTACATATACAAGGAACAAAAGTGGCCCTAAAACTGAACCCTGTGGAACTCCACTACTAACTCTTCTCCATTCAGACACTGAGTGTCTTAATCTAACCCTCTGTTCCCTTCCTTCTAAGTAAGTTTTTATCCATTCCAAAACATTTCCACCTATTCTAGCCATTTCTTGCAGCTTCCTAATAAGTCTCCCATGTGGAACAGTGTCAAACGCTTTCTGGAAGTCTAGGAATATGCAATCTGCCCAGCCCTCTCTTTCCTGTAAGATTTGGCTTACCTCATCATAAAATTCTAATAAGTTTGTTACTGATGATCTACCTTCTTTGAAGCCATGTTGCCTCACTGACAAAAAGTTGAAAGATTCCAAGTGAAGAGAGATATGTTTCCTTAGTAGTTTCTCCATAACTTTGCAAACTATGCTGGTCAAGGAAACAGGTCTATAGTTCAGAGCCGTATCCCTCCTTCCCTTTTTGAAGATAGGTATCACATTTGCTTGTTTCCAGCATCTTGGAATCTCCCCCGACTCCAGTGACTCCTTAAATATGATACTTAGTGCCACTGATATTGTGTTTGCGCATTTTTTAAGCACATGAGGGGATATGTCATCGGGACCTGTAGCTTTATGAACATCTAAATCCATCAGCGCTTTGCATACCTCTGTGGCTGTAAGGTTGATGTTCTCTAATACCGGCCCTTGAGCTTCTATCACTGCAATCTGAGGGGGTGGGGTATTTTCTACTGTAAATACTGACTGAAACTCCTTGTTCAATTCTTTGCAGATCTCTTCATCCGTCTCAGTGATGCTTCCATCCGCTCTCTTTAGCCTTAAGACCTGTTCTTTTACCTTCAGTTTTCCTCTGATAAAGCTGTGGAAAAGCTTGGAATTTTCCTTAGCCTTCCTGGTGATGTCCCGCTCATAATCTCTCTCTGCCTCTCTCCTTTTACTTAGGTAGTCATTTCTTGCTCTTTTGTAGGTTTGCCAGGCATTTATGTTTTTTTCTCCTCCTATACCTATGTACAAGAAATGTATGACATCTTTTGTGAGAAATATGGGAAGATATTAGATTGCTGCATACCTGTCACCAAAGTAGGTGAAATTCATGCCAGAGAGAAATGGTTCGATAATGATTGTAAAAGAGCTAAGGAGTGGAGAGACAAATGCTGGAAAAGGAATAGGAGGAGAAAAAACATAAATGCCTGGCAAACCTACAAAAGAGCAAGAAATGACTACCTAAGTAAAAGGAGAGAGGCAGAGAGAGACCATGATAGGGACATCACCAGGAAGGCTAAGGAAAATCCCAAGCTTTTCCACAGCTTTATCAGAGGAAAACTGAAGGTAAAAGAACAGGTTTTAAGGCTAAAGAGAGCGAGCGGAT
>JAXCGZ010023285.1:37500-45000 GCA_037179515.1 Halocaridina rubra
ATATATATATATATATATATATATATATATATATATATATATATATATATATATATATATATATATATATATATATATATATATATATATATATATATATATATATATATATATATATATATATATATATATATATATATATATATATATATATATATATATATATATATATATATATATATATATATATATATATATATATATATATATATATATATATATATATATATATATATATATATATATATATATATATATATATATATATATATATATATATATATATATATATATATATATATATATATATATATATATATATATATATATATATATATATATATATATATATATATATATATATATATATATATATATATATATATATATATATATATATATATATATATATATATATATATATATATATATATATATATATATATATATATATATATATATATATATATATATATATATATATATATATATATATATATATATATATATATATATATATATATATATATATATATATATATATATATATATATATATATATATATATATATATATATATATATATATATATATATATATATATATATATATATATATATATATATATATATATATATATATATATATATATATATATATATATATATATATATATATATATATATATATATATATATATATATATATATATATATATATATATATATATATATATATATATATATATATATATATATATATATATATATATATATATATATATATATATATATATAATATATATATATATATATATATATATATATATATATATATATATATATATATATATATATATATATATATATATATATATATATATATATATATATATATATATATATATATATATATATATATATATATATATATATATATATATATATATATATATATATATATATATATATATATATATATATATATATATATATATATATATATATATATATATATATATATATATATATATATATATATATATATATATATATATATATATATATATATATATATATATATATATATATATATATATATATATATATATATATATATATATATATATATATATATATATATATATATATATATATATATATATATATATATATATATATATATATATATATATATATATATATATATATATATATATATATATATATATATATATATATATATATATATATATATATATATATATATATATATATATATATATATATATATATATATATATATATATATATATATATATATATATATATATATATATATATATATATATATATATATATATATATATATATATATATATATATATATATATATATATATATATATATATATATATATATATATATATATATATATATATATATATATATATATATATATATATATATATATATATATATATATATATATATATATATATATATATATATATATATATATATATATATATATATATATATATATATATATATATATATATATATATATATAT
Organism: Halocaridina rubra; assembly: GCA_037179515.1. Classification (NCBI taxonomy): domain Eukaryota; kingdom Metazoa; phylum Arthropoda; class Malacostraca; order Decapoda; family Atyidae; genus Halocaridina; species Halocaridina rubra. The sequence goes on from JAXCGZ010023285.1 coordinate 39,074, forward strand.
ATATATATATATATATATATATATATATATATATATATATATATATATATATATATATATATATATATATATATATATATATATATATATATATATATATATATATATATATATATATATATATATATATATATATATATATATATCTTCTCTTTCTCCACTTTTTCTTCCATTCTCACTCTATATTTCACTAAATGATGATCAGATATTCCACCACTAGCTCCTCTCAATACCTTAACATCCAATACCCTTCCAATCATCCTCCTGTCCACATCATTATCCATTAATACTCTGTCAATTACTTTTCCATTTTCTACTATGACCCAGGTATGCTTGTGCGCATCCTTCATTTTATATTTAGTATTAGCAATCAATATCCCTCTTTTTCAATACATATTTGTATAATTTTCTCTCCATTCTCATTTCTACCAGATACTCCATACTTCCCAATTATGTCATCCACTGGCTCATTCCCTACTCTAGCATTCAAATCTTCCATCAACACCACATTCCTATTCATTTGAAGTCTTCCATATACTCGTTCAATTTCATCAAAACATACTTTTCTTTCTCAAACGCCCAAACCTCAAATCCTAGTCTCATTTTAGCCACTATTATTAGAGATGATACTTCCTTCCATTCCACCACACACCCACTTTTCTCTTTACTTAGAAACAAAGCTACTCCTTTCCTTACTCACCCTCTCTCAACTACAGACACCCTACCTACAACAGTCCCTAATGTCACCTCACCATTCCTCTCCAACTTAATTATCCTTAGTGCAAACATATACATTTTTCTCTTCACAAATGTATCCCCTATCTCCTCCCTCCCACTTCCACTTAAACCACATCCACGCACATTCAGAGACCCAGTTACTAGTGTTCTGGCTAGAACTCTCCTGCCAGAATGCCCCGGCGATTCCTGGTTACTTGTAGGAATACAGAACAGAGGAGGGTATGCCCAGTACCCCGCTCCACCCCATTTAGTCGACTTTCATAACACGCAGGGGAAGACAGAGGTAGCCTTGCTTTTCCCTCCACCCAGAGAAATAAATGCCCCCATAAGCAAGGCTGTGCTACGTCACAACCCAACAGACGGGAGCACTGGTTATATCGTCAACCAACTTGAAGTGATGTACATAGACATGACAAGAAGCTAATTCAGAATCAAATCCATCTAAAAGATTCTCTCAATGCTCCTACCAACCAGAGACATGATCAATGGGAGTGAATTATATATGCCCTCACCATATTTATCTTCTTACATTAGAGTGAATGAATCATTCACTCTAAATTAGTCATAAGGATGTGTTACACTACTCTTACTCTCATTTTTCACTGTTTTTAAGAAAATAAATCATCATTTTCCAGGAAAGAATTATTCAATGTATATAAATCTTCTGAGTTGGTCATATTATTCTTTTCCTTAGTTTAGACTTTTGTTAATAACACTAAGAGTTCTCCACAGAGAGCTCTTAAAGCCTTATTACCTGATCCTGTGGTTCCATAACTTGTTAAAATCAATATCCTTTCCATATAGATTAACTTGATACTAAATTTGTTATATGAAATAAATGAACAAATGAATAAATACAGACGAAATATACACCTCTCAATAGTGCTATGTTGCCAAGTAGCAAACTTGTCTTATCTTTTATTTTTGCTCTGTTCTCTTTTATTATTTTTATTTAAATTCAGTTAAACTTAAATTCTGATCTTGTGATAGCATATCTCTTTTCTTCTGAAATGACCGGTTTAGCACTTAAGAAGAAAATATAGCAGAAACAAGTGTTCAAAGCATCAAGTGTTTCTCTCCTCGGTTGCATACTCGAGTTTTCCTTCATGTGGGCTTTTGTTTTGTATTTTTTTCTTCTCTAATCACCAAAGTAAAATTTTAAGTTAGGATGTGTGTTACCACAAAAGAGATGAACTAAGTAACTAAATTAGTACCCATATGAAGATATAACAATTGTGTGTGAAGCTAAAAATACTATTCTCTTTCTTCTTCTCTCTATAGTCTGTGAAAGGCAAAACATCAAAATGAAACCGTCTCTGTCCCTAACCCCCCCCCCAATGATCAGGGGAGAGGTGGTAGAGGACCTCCAGGGGTTATAGGAGGGGAATTGCTCTTAGAAGCCGGAAACAAAAAGTCAGACCACTAGAGACCCTTGTAATAATAATCCTGGATGATAGAATTCGGAATATTGATAGAGAAATAAAAGAAAATTAAACACATTGAGAGGTAATAAGTTCTTTAGAGGGAGCAAATAAGGCCCAAGGGCAGGAGAGAAAAGAACTAGAAAAATGAATTAAAGAAGTTGGAAGGGGAAAAATTAACTAGAAACCAGAAATTCTAAAAAAGAAGATAACAACAAATAGTTGAATGACAACCTGAATGGCTTAAATGTTTGTTCACTGCTCTTTTCTGAGAGAGATGAGACTGCAGCTTGGAATGTCCAGATAAAGGAAAACATTGAATAATTTAGAAAAAAGGATCAGGAGCTAAATACAGAACTTAATGCCATGAAAACTTCCTTTGCAGATGCAGTAAAGGGGAATGTGGCAGTAAAAAAGACTGTGAGTGTGGTGGCATTGGAAAACGTACAAACTGTTGACTGTATAGCAACAGTGATAGAAATATGAAAGAAGTTGTGATGGAATGGGCTAACGCACTTGATAAAGAGAAGACAGTTGTAATATCAGGCACAAGTGAATTCCAGGGGTCAACATGGCATGGGAAACTTGAAGAAACTAAACCTAAGGTTTTGACCTGATGAGGAAGCTTTGAATATTATGTAGTCCAGAGAATATTCTAATCATTCACCAACTTGGTAAATATTTCATGGATGAGATGCAAGATCAATGAAAGTAACCTTTAAAAGAGGGGACACATGTAGAGAAATATTGATGTGAAAAAAACTAAAACACCTTCAAAAATTCAAGATAGTGTTCTTTACACCACACAAATTGCAGGAAGATACGATTAGGATAAAAAAAAATGTTGCAAGAAGCTAAAAGGTTAAATGAGGGAAGAAATGAGGAAGAGACGATCAAATATTTGTTTCATAGCTCTTCCAGCCAAAGGGAAGATAAAGAAGATAATGATAGAAGATCAGGGTATGTAGCCTCATTAAGATTGTTAAACACAAATGCCGATAGAGTATATGGTAAGACAATAGAATTAAAGGATAGGATTTGCAGCAATAAGGCAGATATAGTAGCAGTTGCATTGACTAAGTTAAATGAAGACATATAGAGTGTCACAGGTTTTCCTAAGCTTCAGAATGTTAAGGGTTGAAAGATCTGAGAGGACTGGTGGAGGGACAGCACTGCTCATAAGTGTAATATTTCTGGTTGAAGAAAAAGGCTTTGCTATAGGAAGCATGTTCAAGGAATTCCTTGTTGCTCGTATAAATACTGGGCCAGAGAGCATTATAATAACTGTTGTATGCAACCAAGCAAGGAACCAACATAGAGTAGAAGTTTATGAGGAAAGTCATATAGGTACAACTGAAGTCATAAACTCAGTTGTTAACATTGCGAGGGAGAGAAAATTTTAGAATTTTGTTTATGGGAGATTTTAATCATAGAGAGATAGATTGGCTATTTTTAATCCACACACCAGGGAGGACTCATTTGGAGCAAGATTCCTAGACTGCATATAAGGGAATTTCCTACACCAACATGTACTGTAACCAACAAGGACCAGGGGAGGGAATGAGCCATTGTTGCTTAATCTAGTATCACAGATAATGTGTTGGATATTGAAAAATTATTGGAAAGAGTAACCACTGTGTGTTGTTGATGGAGTATGTCATTGAAGATGTTCTGCCTGAAAGTAGATGCACTGAGGACACAAGGAGGAAGTATCTGAAACGAGATTACATCAAAATTAATGAGCTTTACAGTTTATGACTGGAGGACTTTATTTAACAACAAATCTGTACAAGAAATGTACGATATCTTTTGTAAGGAATATGGGAAGATAGTAGATTGTTGTATACCTACCACCAAAATAGGAGTTGTACATGCCAGAGGCCAGAGAGAAATGGTTCAAAAATGAGTGTAAGAGAGCTAAGGAGTGGAAAAACACTGGAAAAGGTTTAGGTTTAGGTAGAGATAAAGCATATAAGCCTGGTAGACTTATAAAAGAGCAAGAAATGATTACATAAGTAAGAAAAGAGTAGCATAGAGACACTATCAAAAGGATATCACCAGGAAGGATAAAAAAAAATCCCACATATTTCCACAGATTTATCAGAGAAAAACTGAAAGTCAAAGAACAGGTTTTAAAGCTAAAATGAGTGGTTGGAAGCATCACTGAGATGGATGAAAAGATCTGCATAGAATTACACAAGGAGTTTCAATCAGTATTTACAGCAGAATATACCCCATCCCCTCAGATTGCAGAGATAGGAGTTCATGGGCCAGTGTTAGAGAACATCATGTTTTCAGCCACAGAGGTATGCAAATTGCTGATGGAGCTAGATGTCCTTAAAGTTAAAGGTCCAGATGATATATCCCCTTATGTACTTAAGAAATGTGCTAAATCAATATCGGCAGTAATGTGCATCATGAGGAGATTCCAAAATGCTGGAAACAAGTGAACATGGTACCTATCTTCAAAAAGAGAAGGAGGGATATGGCTCTAAACTATAGACCTGTTTCCTTGACAGCACAGATTGCAAAGTTATGGAGAAATTACTAAGAAAACACATCTCTCTTCACTTGGAATCCTTCAAGTTTTTTCAGTGAGAAAACATGTCTTCAGAAAAGGTAGATCAACATTAACAAACTTATTAGAATTTTATGATGAGGTAACCTGAATCTTACAGGAAAGAGAGGGCTTGGAAGATTGCATATTCCTAGACTTCCTGAAGGCATTTAATTCGAACCATCACAGGAGGCTAATAAGGAGCTGCAAGCAATGGAACTGATAAAAACTAAATTAGAAGGAAGGGAAGAGAGGGTTAAAATAAGACACCCTGTGTCTAAATGGAGAAGGGTTCGTAGATGAGTTCCCCAGGATGCAGTTTTAGATCCACTTTTGTTCCTTGTATATGAAAATGACTTACCAGAGTCTGTAAATTCATTCATGAATATGTTTGCAGATCATGCAAAGATTGTAAAGAAAATAAGAGACGAGAACAATGGTAAAGAACTTCAGGAACACTAAATAGTCTGCAAGAGTGGTCAGAGAAGTGAATGATATCCATTACTTCTATATGTAAGGTAATGAAAATAGGTACACTTGCGAGAAGGTCCAAGCTTGAATTATCAAAAGCAGAAGCAATAATTCAAGAGACCGAGAATGAGAGAGATCTAGGGGTTAACATATTGGCAGATTTGTCTCCGAAAATGAATATAAATGGCATATGCTTTCTTAGCAAATGCAAGGGTAGCTTCAGGCACATAGACAAGGAAATGCTCAGAAATATTTGTATTACTTATATCAGGCCAAAGCTTGAATATGCAATCCCTTTTTGAAATCCACACTTAAAAGAGCACATAGTTAAGCTGGAAAAAGCTCAAACACATGCCACGAGGCTGGTACAAGAAATATGCAATCTCAGTTATGGGGAGAGGCTGAAAGCATTAGACTTACCATCACTCATAGCTATAGGAATGAGGGGGGATATGGTGACGGATTTAAAATACCTTCTTTTTTATGACAGAATAGATTGGGATCGACATTTTGATATGGCTGGCACTAGAACTAGAGGTCATAGTTTGAAGCTTCGTAAGAAAACTTCTTTGCAGGATGTAAGGAAGTACTTTTTTAGTGTAAGAGTAGTTGATGATTGGAATTCGCTAAGCGAATTCGGACAAAAATAAGGACAAGTATGATAAGTATCACTAAGTATAAATATAGAACTGACCAGGAGGCGGGAAGTTGCGAGCATGGGGCTCTTTCCCGTAAGCACA
>JAXCGZ010023286.1:0-2500 GCA_037179515.1 Halocaridina rubra
CTCTCTTCACTTGGAATCCTTCAACTTTTTGTCAGTGAGGCAACATGGCTTCAGAGAAGGAAGATCAACAGTAACAAACTTATTAGAATTTTATGATGAGGTAAGCCAAATCTTACAGGAAAGAGAGGGTTGGGCAGATTGCATATTCCTAGACTTCCAGAAAGCGTTTGACACTGTTCCACATGGGAGACTTATTAGGAAGCTGCAATCAATGGCTAGAATAGGTGGAAATGTCTTGGAATGGATAAAAACTTACTTAGAAGGAAGGGAACAGAGGGTTAGAGTAAGACACTCAGTGTCTGAATGGAGAAGAGTTAGTAGTGGAGTTCCACAGGGTTCAGTTTTAGGGCCACTTTTGTTCCTTGTATATGTAAATGACCTACCAGAGTCTGTAAATTCATTCATGAATATGTTTGCAGATGATGCAAAGATTGTGAAGAAAGTAAAAAACGAGAACAATGGTAGAGAACTTCAGGAGGATCTAAATAATCTGCATGAGTGGTCAGAAAAGTGGCTAATGAAATTCAATACCTCAAAATGTAAGGTAATGAGAATGGGTACAAGTGCAAGAAGGCCCAAGCTTGACTACTCGGTGGTTGGAGTACAGCTTCAGGAGACAGAAAATGAGAGAGATCTAGGAGTAAACATATTGGCAGATTTGTCTCCAGAAATACATATAAATGGCGTAGTAAGGGCAGCATATGCATTCTTATCAAATGTAAGGGTAGCCTTCAGGCACATGGACAAGGAAATGTTCAGAAATATTTATGTAACCTATGTGAGGCCAAAACTCGAATATGCAGCCCCCTTTTGGAATCCGCACTTGAAAAAGCACATAGCTAAGCTTGAAAAAGTTCAAAGACATGCCACGAAACTGGTGCCAGAAATACGCAATCTCGGTTATGATGAGAGGCTGAGGGAATTAGACTTGCCATCACTCGAAGCTAGAAGAGTAAGGGGGGATATGGTGACAGTCTTTAAATTCCTTCATGGTTATGATAGAGTGGATAGGGATCGATATTTCGATATGGCTGGCTCTAGAACTAGAGGTCATAGTTTGAAGCTTCGGAAGAAAACTTGTTTGCAGGATGTAAGGAAATACTTTTTCAGTGTAAGAGTAGTTGATAATTGGAATTCGCTAAGCGAGGAGGTAGTTAATGCTACCTCAATCCATAGTTTTAAGGACAGGTATGATAAGTATCACTAAGTCTAAAAATGGAACCGATCAGGAGACGGGAAGGTACGAGCTTTGGGCTCTTTCCCGTAAACACAATTAGGTAATCACACACACACACACACACACACACACACACACACACACACATATATATATATATATTAAAAATCTAGCAAACATTTTTTCCAAACAATAAATCTGTTATAAAAATCCACTGGCGAAATACAGTTAAAACACTTTTTGCTTTCAGGAAACACTATTTGAACAGAGATTACTGATATACCCATTTTTTTTACGTAGAAAAAACACTGCCTGGATTAATCTATGTGAATTTTGAACCGTAACAGCGAAAAAAAATACCAAACCTCACATAAAAAAAAAATCCATTTGAATTTTTTTTTAGATTTCTTTATAATCCGATATTCTTTATGCAGTTATTGTTAAATTTCGGATCCATTTTTTCTCTGTTTTCCTGTACACAGTTTTATCTTTTTGTTATAGCCGAGATATGAATGCTCAATAGTCAGTATTTTTGCATAGGAATATATTGATAAACTAAGATCAGATTTTATCCTTCTTTGAAATATAAAATTAGCTATATGTACCCCATGGAGTAGTCACCGTGGCTCAAGTGGTAGCGTCCGCGACTCTGAGGCGTCAGGTCGAGGGTTAGCGCCCCGTCACGGTCTGAGGTTAGCAAGGTCATGCACTCAGGGTAACGATTACAACTGCCAAATCAAGCTCTTCGCAAGAAGGCATCCGTCCTAGCCCTTGGTATAAAAGGGAGTCCGTGACGTAAAACCGGAACAACTATATGTACCCGATGGGAGACTATCTTTGCCAGCTTTCCCCGTAGATGATCTAATTACAAGAATTCCTACTTCGTGTTTTCCTGTGTGTAGAAAAAGTAGACACATTTGGGCAGAGCAATATGGCAAATGGATCACAATGTCCACTATGGCAGAAGAAATTAACTAAGTTATCTTGAAGGTGACCCAGGGACAAGTATTAATTCCGGCAACGTGTTCTCCTGCATGTAGTAAAAGTCGACTAAATGGGGCGGAACAATACGACACAGGGGCGAACAATATGCCATACGGCAGAAGATCTTTGCCTACTAATTCTGTGATTGATCCAAGGACAACAATTACTTCCGTCTCCGTGTTCTCCTGCATGTAGTAAACGTCTACTAAAGGGGCGGAACACTACGACACAGATGCGAGCATAATGCCACACGGCAGATCTTTGCCTACTAACTCTGTGGTTGACCCAACTACAATAATTAAGTCTGTCTCCGTGTTCTCCTGCACGTAACAAAAGTCA
>JAXCGZ010023286.1:10000-15000 GCA_037179515.1 Halocaridina rubra
GGCATATATAAATATTCAAATAGCCCAAAGGGTGTGGTTACTGCTGTCTTTTCAACATCTGAAGGATTCATAGGGATCTGGTGATAGGCTTTTAACAAATCAATTTTACTGAATATCTTTTTCTTGTAAAGCTTTAATGACACACTACTAATATGTGGTAAAGGATATTTATCTGGCTTGGTCAAAGTATTAAGTTGCCTAAAATCACCACATACTCTCCACTCTCCTGGCTTAGGTTTAGGAACTAAATGAATGGGTGAAGCCCAAGGTGATTTAGCAGGTTGTACAATTCCCATATCCAACAACTGCTTAAATGCTTCCTTGGCGGCAGAATATTTGTCTGGAGCCAACGGACGACATCTAGCAAATGTCGGAGGAGAACTCCCTGTATCTATATAATGAAAAACATTAGAATTCTTGAAAGAATTATTAGCTGTAAGAGGCTTAACACAGGACAAGAGTGAGGGAAAATCTTGGAACAACTGTTGTACAGAATCAGGTAAATAGTTCAAATTATTAATCACATAAGAAACATTATGATTTGCAATATCACCCTTTACAGAACATTGTGTTATATTGTCATGTAAAGTTTTATTCTTACAATCAATAAATAATCCAAAATTGCAAAGAAAATCATTACCTAATAAAGGTGCACATACATCTGCAACAACAAATGTCCAGTTAAATCGAAGGCGCAACTGCCGAATATCAAGGTCAAGAATAATTTCACCATAAACTTTTATTGACTCACCAGTGGCCGTAGAAATATTAACTGCTGTTGGCCTTAATAAAATTTCTGAAACATACTTATATGGAATAATGGAGACTGCAGCTCCTGTATCCACAGTGAAGACCATGTCACTACAACCAATTTTGGCTACAACCTGTAGAAGTGGCAGAACAGAAGTGGCCGTAGCTACAATTTTCTCTTCTGTCTGCTTTATTAGTTTTCCGAACTAGGAAAATTCCGTGCGGGCGACGAGGACCTAGACGTTGATGCTGGGGACGGCGCTCTAGAAGAATCCTTCATCTGGATATTTTGAGATTTATTCGGCCATTGGCACCACGGCTTAAACCATTTAGCCCGAGTTCCATAATATAAATGGGCACGACAAACTTTTGGACGTTGATTTTGATGGAACGGTAGCACTCCTAGGCCTACAGGTGGATTCTTGGAAATTGATACATACTGGGATGTACTAGCTTGACGAGAAACTGACGACTGATCAACAACACTGATGGGCTTAGCCCTATTATTATTTTGAGAAAATACCACTAGTTCATCTGCAAGCTTGCCTAAAGCTGGTAAATCCAACTTTTGCTGAGAGGCTAAAACTGCCGAAATACTACTGGGAATTGCTTGCAAGAATTTATGTTTCACTAGGTCATCTGTTACTCCTAATTTACAAGCAGTTCTGCGAATTTCTTCTAAATAAACTGAAGGCTTGCCATGCATTACTGTATTACTTATCAAATCATTGAAAAGTTCAGGCTTGGTCTGTTCAAAAAGATTTGTGAGGTATGCTTTAATTATATCATAGTCTCTCCTATTTAAAGTGTCTTGGGGAACACGGTCTACAACAGTAGGGGGCAAGGCAGATAACACATGGAAAAATTTTGTTTCACTGGATTTCACATTAGCTAAGCCAAATTGAGCTTCAAGAATAGAAAACCACCCTGAAACGCAGGTGTCCATGAATGCAGGGGCTTCAGCTTTCTGGAAATTTAACTACTGTATCTGTAGATAGATTGAAACCTGCCTCAATACCAAAAACTATCAGTTCTAATGAGACAGAACCTACTGTAAATAATGATTCTGTGCCAGAAACTGTCAATTCTGATGTGATTGAACCAAGTGTAAATAATGATTTTTCTGATTCTAATTCCCCAAATGACACAGATTCTGATACATTAATTCCTAGTAGTGCATCTATTCCTGAAAATATTGATAATGAAGATGCTATTGAAGAGAAAATACCTCAATCTGTTGTTACGAAATCTCGTCGAGTTTGATTTAATCGTAACCCTGATTATGTATATTATTAATTTGTATTTTTGTATCTATGTCTCCACATATATATTATATATCTATATTTTCTATTATCAGTGTTAAAAACTAATGTACTCCTGTACTGGCAGGGGAGTGTTGTAGTGGCATAGTGTATTTTCTTTCTTTATTTGGAGTGTTGTAGTGGTATGATATATGTCTTCTTTATTTATATATTAATTTATTTATTAATTGATATATATATATATATATATATATATATATATATATATATATATATATATATATATATATATATATATATATATATATATATATATATATATATATATATATATATATATATATATATATATATATATATATATATATATATATATATATATATATATATATATATATATATATATATATATATATATTCACTTTATTTATTAATAATTTTGTTGTTGTTGTAAAGTGATCCCTTAATTTTGCTTCTTTTTTGTCATAACGAACTGTACATTGTTTTGGTTTTCTGTTTTTCTGGCAACACTGACTCTGTATTGCCGCCTTTTTCGTGTAGTGTGATATCTTTGGTCTGTTCATTTTCGATACATAAAAATTGCTTCATAATTATGACTTTGGCCTATTTTGTTACCTTAAATGATATTGTGGTAATCTTGATATCTTGTCAGACTGAACTACAACCTTACCTATAATGGTTTGTTGGCTACGCTGCTGATACCAGAAGAGTAATGTAAACAAATATCTATTGCTCTATGCCGGATTTCGAAGCTCTAGATATATAGTGATTTGTACGAAAGTCAATAGACTATTACAATGAACTCATCGTTACAGTCCTTCCAAATATACCCCTCTCCTATTATAGGGATACGCACCTGGGGCCTGTAAATAAGAGTCCACAGTTTAGGCCACTTTCACCACAAAGGTTCTAAAAAAAACAATGAACAGAGACCTGAGCTGATGTTCCAGAGCTACAGAGGGCGCACCTGCTCCTTTCCATTCTGAAGTGTCGCCAATCCCAAATCACCAGCACACAAATTCCAATCACTTCCTTAATCTAGACCGAGAGAATTGAATGTGAGTACTGGGCACCAGTGGGTCGGTAGAGTGGTGAATATTCAGAGTAGATAGCAGCAGTAGTGACATCTTTACCTCTGAACCATTAGTAGAAGTTACAGTTCACTGATTTATGACATTTCTAGCAAAGCGCAACAAGCTGTGGACAACTGTTTTACAGGTCCCAAACTCGAATCCCTACAGCAGGAGAAATTTAAAATTATTATTATTATTATTATTATTATTATTATTATTATTATTATTATTATTATTATTATTACTATTATTATTATTATTATTATTATTATTATTGTAGTCACCGTGGCTCAAGCGGTAGCATCCGCGACTCTGAGGCGTCAGGTCCAGGATTCGCGCCCCGTCACGGTCTGAGGTTAGCAAGGGCATGCACTCAGGGTAACGATTACATCAGCCAAAACAATTCCTTCACAAGAAGGCAACCGTCCTAGCCCTTGGGTGAAAAGAGAGTCCGTGACGTAAAACCGGAACATTATTATTATTATTATTATTATTATTATTATTATTATTATTATTATTATTATTATTATTATTATTATTATCAATAATAATAATAATAATAATAATAATAATAATAATAATAATAATAATAATAATAACAATAATAATAATAATAATAATAATAATAATAATAATAATAATAATAATAATAATAAATATTATCATTATTATTCTTATTATTATTATAAGTACATGCCTTAATAATATGCAGAACAAAATAAAATTATAAGAAAAGGTCAGTGTTATATATTCTCAACATAAAAACACATACTAGAAACGAAGTAATTATTAAACAAACCAATTCCAAGAATGAAAGAGAAACACAACAAAATTTTCATAAACTTTGGCTACGTCTTCTGTCTATGACTTCCAGAAAGAGACTCCTGGAAGTATGAGATAGAGTTTGATGACATTCTGAGCCTTAAAATCCTACTCATTTTCGAATTTAATATCTGGGGTATTCCTACTTAATCCAGGGAGAATGAGTTCATTTTTCCATCTCTGCAAATGACTTTCACTACCTAGAGATTTCCTTTGTCTTTTAGATCTTTAGTGGTACAGTCGGTAGTGCCTTATACACGTTGAATAATTGTCATATGTGTTATTGGTTCGAATCTGGACAGAGCCAATTGCATAATTCATAGTTTCACATATGATAAATGTGTTTGTTTGGCACTGTCGATGCCTAGGAAAACGCTTTAAACTGGACCGTGAAAAAGCTTCGAGTAAGGTTGGGAAGTGAGAGTAAATTGAACAAGGGCATTCCGAAGTGTGTTCATTGCTCTCTCTAGCTATAATCTGCAAAGTTTCTTAATTCACTAAGACATTCATTGGTGCAGTTGGCAGTGCTTTACGCACGTTGTGGATTGTATGTGTTGATGGTTCGAAACATGGTCAAGGAGAATTACATGCCTTAAATTTTAACATAGGATAATGAGTGTATTTGAGTACTGAAGAATATACGAGTGCAGTAAATACGAATACAAGCTATAGATGAGGTTGGGAAGTGGGAGTACAATAAACAAAGATATTCAGTAGAGAGAAAGATATAGCTAGCTAGCTAGACAGACAGACAGACAGACAGACAGAGAGAGAGAGAGAGAGAGAGAGAGAGAGAGAGAGAGAGAGAGAGAGAGAGAGAGAGAGAGAGAGAGAGAGAGAGAGAGAGAGAGAGAGAGAGAGAGAGAGAGAGAGAGAGAGAGAGATGTAGGAGTGAAGGTATTAGCAGATTTGTCTCTGGTAATACGTATAAATGGTACAGTAAAGGGAGCACATGCTTTCTTAATAAACATTGGAGTAAACTTAGATCCTATGGATAAACAAATGTTTAAAAGTGATTTCATGACTTATAATGAGGTCTAAGCTGGAATATACAGCACTCTTTAGGAGTCTG
>JAXCGZ010023286.1:17500-50082 GCA_037179515.1 Halocaridina rubra
TAAGTGTACAGATTATCTTCTAGAAAACCCTTGTTGAGAAAGACATATAACTCTCCTGGTTGGTTGCTGGGTTCACTTTTAAACCACTGAGGTTTCTGTATTGCTTCCTGTCCGTCCATTCTATACCATAAATGTGGATTTGCAGGGTTCCTGTACATGCCAACCCACATCACAGTCGACTGCAACACGTGATGGAGGAGAAACGCGAATGAATTGTCTCTTGGGAGAAACAGTCGCCCTCCGTGAGTCTCACAAGCTGTCTTCATTTGGTACCAGTTTCCAGCAGTAGCAGTCTTGAAAATCTTTTTCCCTTTGGTGCCTGTTAGGTAGTACGTCCTCAAAGTAGACGGTGCCACGACTTTCGATGCCAAAGAAGTTAAAGGTTTAAGCAAATGGCATTCAGTCTTTGTGACGTCCCACATGAAGACGTAACACTGGCTCCAGCTGTTGCAGATCGTGGCGCACCTGCGTAGAAAGATGGTTTATGTACAAGAAGTAAAGGTTCTGGACCTAGCTGAGAAGGTTGCAATAGCTGAAGACAAAAAAAAAACGAGAAAGTTCTGGACCTAGCTGAGAAGGTTGGAAAAGTTGAAGACAAAAAAACGAGAAAGTTCTTGATCTAGCTGGGAAGGTTGGAAAAGCTGAAGACGGAAAAAAAAGAGACTAAGCAAATGTTCTGGACCTAGCTGAGAAGGCTGGAAAAGCCAAAGACGGAAAAAAAAGTTCTAGGCCTGGCTGAGAAGGTTGGAAAAGCTGAAGATGAAAAAAAAAAGTTCTAGGCTTAGCTGAGAAGGTTGGAAAAGCTGAAGATGGAGATGGAAAGAGCAAAAGAAAAAGTTCTGGACTTTGCTGAGAATGCTGGAAAAGCTGAAGACGAAAAAAGAAAATAAAAATAAAGAGTAAATTTACTTTTTATCTGCTTTGAATGCTAGTCATCCATACCTCTTCATAGACCGTGCTCGAGTAACTGTGAAAGAGGCGTTGATTTTCTGCCCTCCATCATAGAGAATTTTATAGAAATTCGAAGAAGTGACTTTGCCTGTGACAGTGTCAGGCGTAGTCTCCAGGAGCAGGATTATCAGTAGCCAGGACTTCATAGTCGACAGAAACAGCTTTGAACGTTTCTATATTTTTCTCTCCAGTTTCAGGTCATTTGATGTAATTTCATATAAACTTAGAACCAGCAATGGCAACGTTCTGAAAGTTGAACAATATTACAGGTTTTTAAGATAATATTCTCTTTATTTTAAACAGAATATTACTAAATTTTACCGCTTTATCTGTTCTTCGTATAATACAGTCCTGTAAAGTCAGTTTCATACGAACTAAATTGAAACCAGCTACGACTATATCGAAATAAAGTTTCTTTTAATGAGAAATTTCGATTTTATTTAAAATTATAGATAAAAACGCCTGATATTTAAAAAAAAGTAATTGTTTGTTAGTTTTAAAGAACTTTATATTTTTGCTATACTTATAAAATGAGTCATTACAACGATTACATGTGCCAAAACAAGTCCTTCGCTAGAAGGCAACCGTCCTAGCCCTTGGTAGAAAAGGGAGTCCGTGACGTAAAACCGGAACAAGTAAATAGCGTAGTTCTATTTAGAACTATTTATTTCAAAGGTACTCTCTATATACTAATCCTCAGAATAATATATTCAACACATATTTACTTTAAAGGGAAAGCGTACCTTAAATTTTATATAAACACATACACATACACAATTAAACAAAAGGACAATAACAAAATTATATATATATATATATATATATATATATATATATATATATATATATATATATATATATATATATATATATATATATATATATATATATATATATATATATATATATATATATATAAAACACTTGCCAAGCGGCCTCATCTCACAGGTAGTGTAGAGATTTGTAGCTTGCGGATTGGTCGCATCTGTAGTAGCATAGTGAATTTTCTTTCTTTATTTGGAGTGTTGTATTGGTATGATATATGTCTTCTTTATTTATATATTTACTTATTAATTGATATATATATATTCACTTTATTCATTAATAAATTTTTTGTTCTAAACTGATCCCTTAATTTTGCTTCTTTTGTCATAACGAACTGTACGTTGTTTTGGTTTTCTGTTTTGTGGCAACACTGACTCTGTACTGCCGCCTTTTCATCTAATGTGATACTTTTGGTCTGTTCATTTTCGATACATAAAAATTGCTTGAAAATTAATAAATTTTGATACCTTAAATGATATTGTGGTAATCTTGATATCTTGTCAACATTGAACTACAAAGTGGTGACCCCGGAGTGACCACTTTATAGTTCAATGTTGACAAGATATCAAGATTACCACAATATCATTTAAGGTAACAAAATAGGCCAAAGTCATTAATTTTCAAGCAATTTTTATGTATCGAAAATGAACAGACCAAAAGTATCACATTAGACGAAAAGGCGGCAATACAGAGGCAGTGTTGCCACAAAACAGAAAACCAAAACAACGTACAGTTCGTTATGACAAAAAGAAGCAAAATTAAGGGATCAGTTTAGAACAACAAAAATATTAATAAATAAAGTGAAAATATATATATCAGACAGATATTGTTGGTTTTCCTAAGCCAGCAGATTCTGCTGCCTTACGTAGGTTTATAGGAATGCTCCGCTCACCCTCAAGGGTGAACATCCAAGAACAACAAACATCAATTTCTATAGACAAATGGTACTGCATTTTGCTGATGTTGTATATCCTTTGACCGAATTAATTAGATTACAACCTAAATCTAAAGAACTAGTATGGAATTCGGAAGCAGAATCTGCCTTTGTAAGTGCTAAAGAGTCACTTAACAATGCTTGTACCATTGGATATTTCACTAGTAAGTGTAATTCTCCACTGCATCTGGTGACTGATTGTTCCCAAGTGGCAGCTGGAGCTGCGTTACACCAAATTCAGGATGGTAAATTTGTCCCTATTGAATTCTTTTCAAAGAAATTATCAGAAAATCAGAGGTGTTATTCTACTTTTGACCGAGAACTGCTTGCTGCGTATCTGGCTGTACTAAAATTTAAACATGTAATTGAAGGACGTGAAACCGTTTTATTTACTGATCATAAACCCCTTGTTTTTGCATTTAAGAATCCTCATACAGCCAAGTCAGATAGACAGCAACGACATTGGTCTTTAATTAGCGAGTGTATATCAGATGTTGTACATATCAAGGGTGCAGACAATGTTGTAGCAGATTGTCTTTCCAGACCATTACCTGTATCTTCTGTCTCAGTGGACTTACATGATTTAACCAGTATAGCTGAGAGCCAATCCACTGACACAGAAATTCTTAATTACAAAGAGAGATTGAAAATTTTCAAAATTCAGAATCATGACTTATATTGTGACGTGTCAACACCCCATCCAAGACCATTTCTTCTCTTAGCTTGTCGTAAATCAGTATTTCAACTTATGTATAACATTTCACATCCAGGAGTCAAAGGTACGTTGCGCCTTATCAAAGCTAGGTACTTTTGGCCTAATATGGATCGAGATATTCGAAGTTGGACTAAAGAGTGTACTTCTTGTCAGCAAGTTAAAGTGCACCGCCATACCCGTGCTCCTATTACAAATTTTACAGCACCTTTTGGGAGATTTGAATTTGTACATTTAGATATTGTTGGTCCTCTCCCTCCTAGTAAAGTCCCTGGCCAGTCTTTTACAGCACCAGAACAATACGTTCTTACCTGTATTGACAGATCTACTAGATGGTTGGAAGCCATCCCCATCACAGATATTTCTGCTACCACTGTTGCTTTTGCTTTTATTAAAGGTTGGGTATCTCGTTTTGGAGTGCCATTATATGTTTTTACTGATAGAGGTGCTCAGTTTGAATCTGCATTATTTCAGCAACGTTCCTCTATAAATGGATTTCATAGACTGCGTACCACTTCATATCACCCTCAATCCAATGGCATGGTTGAAAGATCACACAGAGTATTGAAAGTATCTCTGATGGCACATAAATGATTGGCTTGCTTCTTTACCAATAGTACTTTTAGGTTTAAGATGTGTCCCCACAGAGTCTGGAATTTCTCCATTTACTTTGGTAACAGGAAGTATGCTACTTAGTCCTAAAATCATGGCAACAACTGAAATTCCTTCTTTTGCACAACAAAAAGAAATTGTCTCTGAATTTGTATCTCGAATGCGTGAATTAGATTTTTCTGAATCCTCTTATCGATACCTTCATTCATCCTCTGTTAAACCTTATGTTCCAAAAGATCTTGAATCATGTACACATGTTTGGGTTAGAGTGGATCGTGTACGTCGCCCTTTAGAGGCTCCCTACTTTGGTCCACTTGAAGTTGTGGAACGTGGTGATAAATATTTTATTCTACGTCAGCTTTCTGGAAATTTAACTACTGTATCTGTAGATAGATTGAAACCTGCCTCAATACCAAAAACTATCAGTTCTAATGAGACAGAACCTACTGTAAATAATGATTCTGTGCCAGAAGCTGTCAATTCTGATGTGATTGAACCAAGTGTAAATAATTATTTTTCTGATTCTAATTCCATAAATGACACGGATTCTGATACATTAATTCCTAGTAGTGCATCTATTCCTGAAAATATTGATAATGAAGATGCTATTGAAGAGAAAATCCCTCAATCTGTTGTTACGAAATCTCGTCGAGTTAGATTTAATCGTAACCCTGATTATGTATATTATTAATTTGTATTTTTGTATCTATGTCTAAACATATATATTATATATCTATATTTTCTATTATCAGTGTTAAAAACTAATGTACTCCTGTACTGGCAGGGGAATGTTGTAGTGGCATAGTGTATTTTCTTTCTTTATTTGGAGTGTTGTAGTGGTATGATATATGTCTTCTTTATTTATATATTAATTTATTTATTAATTGATATACATATTTTCACTTTATTTATTAATAATATTGTTGTTGTTCTAATCTGATCCCTTAATTTTGCTTCTTTTTGTCATAAGGAACTGTACGTTGTTTTGGTTTTCTGTTTTGTGGCAACACTGACTCTGTACTGCCGCCTTTTCATCTAATGTGATACTTTTGGTCTGTTCATTTTCGATACATAAAAATTGCTTGAAAATTAATGAATTTTGATACCTTAAATGATATTGTGGTAATCTTGATATCTTGTCAACATTGAACTACAAAGTGGTGACCCCGGAGTGACCACTTTATAGTTCAATGTTGACAAGATATCAAGATTACCACAATATCATTTAAGGTAACAAAATAGGCCAAAGTCATTAATTTTCAAGCAATTTTTATGTATCGAAAATGAACAGACCAAAAGTATCACATTAGACGAAAAGGCGGCAATACAGAGTCAGTGTTGCCACAAAACAGAAAACCAAAACAACGTACAGTTCCTTATGACAAAAAGAAGCAAAATTAAGGGATCAGATTAGAACAACGACAAAAATATTAATAAATAAAGTGTATATATATATATATATATATATATATATATATATATATATATATATATATATATATATAAATATATATATATATATATATATATATATATATATATATATATATATATATATATATATATATATATATATATATATATATATATATATATATATATATATATATATATATATATATATATATATATATATATATATATATATATATATATATATATATATATATATATATAACCGCGCGCACACACATAAATGACCTACCAGTCTGTAAATTGATTCAAGATTATGTTTGCAGATGATGCAAAGATTATGAAGAAGGTAAGAAACGAGAACTAAGTTAGAGAATTTCAGGAAGATCTAAATAGTCTGCATGAGTGGTCAGAAAAGTGGCTTATGAAATTCAATACTTCAAAATGTAAGGTAATGAGAATGGGTACAAGTGCAAGAAGGCCCAAGCTTGACTACTCGGTGGCTGGAGTACAACTTCAAGAAACAGAAAATGAGAGAGATCTAGGAGTAAACATACTAGCAGATTTGTCTCCAGAAATACATATAAATGGCATAGTAAGGGCAGCATATGCATTCTTATCAAATGTAAGGGTAGCCTTCAGGCACATGAACAAGG
Organism: Halocaridina rubra; assembly: GCA_037179515.1. Classification (NCBI taxonomy): domain Eukaryota; kingdom Metazoa; phylum Arthropoda; class Malacostraca; order Decapoda; family Atyidae; genus Halocaridina; species Halocaridina rubra. The sequence continues at coordinate 23,604 of JAXCGZ010023286.1, forward strand.
AAATGTTCAGAAATATTTATGTAACCAATGTGAGGCCAAAACTCGAATATGCAGCCCCCTTTTGGAATCCGCACTTGAAAATGCACATAGCTAAGCTTGAAAAAGTTCAAATACATGCCACGAAACTGGTGCCAGAAATACGTAATCTCAGTTATGATGAGAGGCTGAGGGAATTAGACTTACCATCACTCGAAGCTAAAGGATTGAGGGGGGATATGGTGAGTCTTTAAATTCCTTCATGGTTATGATAGAGTGGATAGGGATCGATATTTTGATATGGCTGGCTCTAGAACTAGAGGTCATAGTTTGAAGCTTCGTAAGAAAACTTCTTCGCAGGATGTAAGGAAATACTTTTTCAGTGTAAGAGTAGTTGATAATTGGAATTGGCTAAGCGAGGAGGTAGTTAATGCTATCTCAATCCATAGTTTTAAGGACAGGTATGATAAGTATCACTAAGTATAAAATGGAACCGATGAGGAGACGGGAAGATACGAGCTTTGGGCTCTTTCCCGTAAACACAATTAGGTAATCACACACACACGCGTATATCACACTGTGTACACACACATATATATACTGTATATATATATATATATATATATATATATATATATATATATATATATATATATATATATATATATATATATATATATATATATATATATATATATATGTTTGCATATATGTATGTATTTCTATATGCTTTTCCTACATATATTTATTATAAACTATATTGAAATTCTCTCACAGGTATGAACGAATAGTGCCATTGCTGTACCTTAGCCTCGATCTACCAAGGTAAAAATAAGGTGTTCATCAAGAGCCTGTCGCTCTTTGGATCAGGTAAAGATTAATGACCCTACACACATTGAATAACCCCGAATATGGTTAGGTTTGGCTATGTTAGCTGAAATCCCTAACCTAACCTAACAATCTAAAAGATTATTTAATGAAATAAGGGTCGCTAATCTTTACCTGATCCCACTATTGTTTCTAAATTACATTACTATGATGTTGGTACAATGGCTGTACCTGGCATCGACATAGCCAGGCAAAACATGGTTTTTATATTGTGACTCTCACTTTTATTACTAAATTCACTTTAACATGAAAAGATGATGATAAAAAAAAAAAAACTCGATGGTCACTCACATGAGGAGGAGTAGTCCAGGTAATCTTGATTTAGAAGATTTGATTTGAAATTGACAGTTTTTGTTGGCTTCTTAAGGAGTAATATACCAGTGCTGGATTTGACCCGTGATATCTATGATCTCCAAGTACCTTTCTGAAGTGGCTGCAAGCAAGGTTAGCACAAGAGTGCTTGGTGCAACTACAGACACTCTCTTTTCATATTCCTCTTATTAAAAGGAAGTGTTAGGCACGTCACCTTATCAGGTAATTAAATGGGAAAGTAATTTCCATTAGACCTTTTATCAGATCACCATCCTTGCATGACCACATTACATGAATGAGTGGTCGCAGTCCTGGCTTCATCTTCCTTGCATTATTTAAAGCTTGATATGAAGAGTAAGTGAAGCCACCTTATCTACACAGGGATTCAGACACGCTGGTAAAACCAACTTGGGTTTTTTTGCACCATCGTGAAAAGCTTATTAATATTCCTGATTAGATGAATGAGATTAATGTTATCAGTAGATCTCCCTTCGTTATCACTATTAACTCTGTAGTTTTTCCCTAGCCATATTTTTTCTAAACTGAGTTTGTCTGGTCATATGGGGTAAAAATATACATTAACTACTGTTACTACTACTATTACTACTACTACTACAATATAATAATAATAATAATAATAATAATAATAATAATAATAACAAACTTGAAAACCATGAGTGCAGTTTTATGCTATTAGTTATTTTGGCCCGTCCTAGTGTCACACTCATAAAAAAAAACAATTAAGTAACAAAAGAATTGTAACAAGAAATACAAAGAACATACACAGAGATTTATTGGTGATTCATTTATAAGCTGTTATTGCATAATCTGCAAAATCTTTCTTCCTTTTTGTGATGAGTTTAAATCATACAAGTGCAGTGTAGCTTTTTCACTTTAATTAACTCTAAGAAGTACTGTATAAAGCTAATGCTAACAGGCCCCAATGTGGAGGAGCTTTGCTCACATATGCCATGGATGACCCAAAAGGTGCGGCAGATTTGTGGTGACCCAATATCCACGTGGAGTAATAATGTGAGGAATGGAGCGAATGGGCGTGTAATTTAATGGGGACTGAGGCCTTTGTATATGTATGCATGTGCTACATAATGTGATGTGTTGGTTTATTTGTGCAAAAATATACTTTCTTTTAACATAAATACTGAAAAATTGGTAAAGATCTGCTTTATGTATCCCAACTATTTTTGGACTAGACTTTTTTTTTCTAATAGATATCTAATCTAATATAATCTAAATAAACAAACCTAACATAATGTTACTAACCTACCCTTACAGGAAGGGTGCATAATATGAAACCTAATCAAAAAATGTCAAATTATTTCACCTAACCTAACTAACCTAACCTATATGTTAGGTGCATAAAACTTATCTTAACCAAAGACTGCCCATTATTTTAACTTACTGTTAACGTTTTGATAAATAATTACTATGTCTATGAGCTAAAATATGCCCTAAGCCAGTCCAGATGATTACTTAATAATAAAAATTATACATATACAACGTAATACAAAATCATTGTCTCATCCAATCCCTGGTGCCATTGAAGCAAAAACTGTAATGGACGACATCCGTAACAGCTCCATCATCCTTGTTAGTGAAATTCCAATTGCCTTTAGAGGCAAACTGCAGAAGTATCAGTCCATAGATAGTTGAGATCGATTGCAAAGAAACATAAGTCCTCACTGAAAGGCTATAGAATACTCATTATATATATATATATATATATATATATATATATATATATATATATATATATATATATATATATATATATATATATATATATATATATATATATATATATATATATATATATATATATATATATATATATATATATATATATATATATATATATATATATATATATATATATATATATATATATATATATATATATATATATATATATATATATATATATATATGAATCATTTTTTTACCCCGACCGGGACTCGAACCTAGGATGCAATATTAATGAACTTTAATACAGTAATAATAATGTAGTACAGTACAGTACTATATACATTAATACATGGGTAGATAATGTGTAGGTTTTTGTTCGTATCTGTGAATATTCGCAACTTGGTTGTTCGTAAGCAGGGGACCGTCTGTATATATACTGCATATGTTCAGATTCTTACACAGTCAATTGGTTCCCCAACCCACTCATTGTGCAAAATCTGCGGATGTTCAGAATACTTACATAAAAGTGTCAGTTTGTTTTGCACAGAACCTATTCCCAGTCTCTTACAAAATCCAAATTATACATAGATTACTGCGCTGTGCTAATACCTTACTAATGCTATTTAATCTTTATGTAAAAAGAGCAAGCCTACTGTAATAATGTACTTTTGGGGAGCAAAATAAAAAATATATACCTACAACAGATGTTCAAACCCGCATAAGATGAAATTTTATTATTTAATCGAATAGCTGTCAATGCTTTACCTTCATCAGCATGGAATACAATAATTAAAATTCTCTTGTTATTCAATATCTGAAAATATTGAGACGTTTTCTTGAAAAAAATAAATAACAATAAGAAAAATAATAATAATAATAATCATAATAATAATAAATAAAAAATATAATATAAAAACAATAATAATAATAACAAAAATAATAGTACTAATAATAATAATAATAGCAATAATAATAATAATAATAACAATAGTAATTATAATAATAATAATAATCTCATGCCTTTGCAATTACCAAGAAAGTACTTACGGCTCTCTCCCCCATATCTTTATAACAGCTGGTTGGCTTTCTATTCTTGGGATCAAGAGCTGGAAGGATTTAAACTGAAGACTGCTAGGTGGTACGCTGTACATCATCTCTGTTAGAGTACGTAGCATTTTTCTTCGCTGTAACAAGTCCATAAAAAAAAAAAATAATAATAATTTATTAGTGTCTCTAATTTGGAAATGATCTTTATTGCTTGGACGGAGAAATCAGATATCCAAAATCAGCAGCCAAGCGGTCAGTGTGCTCGTTTGCAAAATTGACAGAGCCAAAATCGAGACCACTGTAGGGAGCTAAGAAGGGCATCCAGCCTTAATTCTCCAGACAAACTCTGTGTCAACCCCAATAATGGGACCTCATTGAAACATAAAACGTGGATTATTTTATTATTTTCAAAAATATATTAAATCATGAAGTTACTTAAGAGTCTCAAAGCTGTGATTGCAAATTTCTTTACTCAATTCATCAGGTACAGATTTGCTGATCTAAGAATTAAAATTAAAAAGGAATTTTTACAGATTAAACTACAGTATATCTCTTTAAAAAAAAATCTTACCAGACAAATAAATTTTTCACCTAGGAGGCAAAGAGCGAAGACATGTGTTGCTATTCCAGCATTGAGGAGCATATTGACGGCAAAAATCAAAAGGCATCCGTCTGTATAGACACTCTGCCCCCATATGACGAAAAGAGTACACATTAACTGAATAATGGCTAATAAAATTCTCCAGTGCAGGATATCCATGAATATCTGTATAAAGAAAATATATACGAGGATTAAACACCAAAATGCAATTTTATTCGTACGATAAATTACATGACTACCATAAGAGCAAGATATTGAGTTATATGTTTACAGATTTTCTGTGCATATGCAATTAAGCATATGATTAAATTGTTTCCTCCTAAAGACATTCTAACCTTGTTGTGTATATCCAGGAGATTGATCAGAGAGCTCCATCGTTTAGTGATCTTGTACACAAAATCAGCTGTCCAAGAAGAGTTGCTGAGCTTTATCTCACAATACAAATTCTTCATAGACTCCAAAATTATTCCTAGAAAGCAAGCAATATATATGTCCACCACAGCAGGGAGTGCATATCCCATAATTAAAGCACCCAAAGACATGATATTTAAGCCGGAGGGAAGCATGACAAACGAACATCCCGTTAACATCATAACAAAGATGACAATACCTGCCAAAACGAGATTGGGTTTATTGGACTTAGCGACTCTGAGAATTTTCACTTCTTGCATGTATCGCATCATTTGCTTAGCATGGCCCTGGGAATGAGCATAGGTGAAAATACAAAAGAAAAGACTCAGGCCGATAGGCATAACAGTCATGATGAACCACAGAGGGGTTTCGTATTTGGAGTAGAAGATGAAAAGCGAGATGCCCCACAGAGTGGAAATGAGAAATCCGATAATTTTCGGAATTAGGGTCCGCCGGTCGTATCGGTACTGCTCGTCTCCACACTTACGAATACTGTGCACACCAAGTAGCGATGCAAAACGTAAAACAGTACGGCATATTTCTTCCAGAGTTTCGTCTTCAGTAGCTTGGGGCAAGACGCCATTATTTTCGCGGTTTCTGCGACAGCTACTAACACTCTCATCACCCTTCAAGAAAAATTTATCAACCATGTATGCACTAATTTTCATGAGGTATTTTGTAACCCATCGCCTCTGAGGAGCCAAAAGTGTTTCTCTCATTCTGACAGATCGTCTAGAAACTTAATGATGGAATCAACCTAAAGTGATATAGGTAAACATTTCCTCTGACAACCTCTGAAGGGCTTTATCTATGTCACAGTCTGTTTACTTGCCACTCAGAGATACTTAATAACCTGAGTCTGCTTTCTCAACATTACCCTACTTAAGCCATTCTGGAGAAGTGGTTTCCATATTAACTTTTCACTTATTCCTAATGAAGTGCTTGGATAATGAATGTTCTGTAAATATTTACATTAATATTTATGTACAGTAAAGTACATATTACTGATACAATTTACCACAATAATTACATTTCGATAAACATGTTAACTATACAGAACAAAAATAAATATGGAAAAAATATCTCTGGGTAATACTACTTCTCTTTGTAGTTATCATTATTATTATATGAAAAAACATATGATAACGAAGAAAACAGAAGCTGAAGCAGCTAAATGCTTTCAGGAAAAAAAAAAAGCACACAATAATTTATTTACAAAGCTAATTACACTCACAATAATAAGTAAAAATAAATGCCTATGAAACTGTCACTATTCCCATACATATTAGAATCTGTCTAATGTAAACAAACAACACTACATTCACTCTTCGAGAGCTCAACGGGAAAGACAGGGAATGACAACAACTAATACTAAATACTACTACTCGGTAATAACTTCATTGATACAAAACTTCACATTTCATAACAGCACATCTTCAGAGGTGATATTATATAGTAAACAGGACTAGAAGACACAATACCTCAGATACTCCTTAGAGAGACAGCTTATTTCATCTATATGATATATGCCTTATAATCTCGTCAAGTTAAGTGCATAAATAGTCTCTGAAGCTGTGAAATGATGAAATTGCCAGACCTTGTACATATTTTAGACCCAAACACCCATTTGTGAGTACAATACGATATTGTTTCACTCACCCACCCATTAGTGCATACCATATGATTAATTCATCCTGCAGACCCTTCACTTAACCACAGCTGACTGAAACTGTGATCTTAAGTAAAATGCTGTCAAGACCAAGATGGGTCAAATCTGCCAAATGGAAAGCCACTATGGGAGGTGAATGTACAGTATATAACATCTACTCAGCTAAATATCAGAAATCTTTACAAAGAGTCAGCGTTTTACTCAGACAAAACAATAAATAATATCATATGGTTATGTTAATGAAACTACATGAACTGCATTTTACCAATGGCTGGGCTCATATACAAGAGGTTATTGTTGTTTTTGTTGTTGACATTCCATAGGCTGTCTGGCCGAACAGCCCAGAGTCCCTAAGGAATGCCACTGCTAATTCCAGTTATTACAACAAAGATCTCAGGGAGTGAATGTTGAGTGATCGGAAAAGGAGCATGGGGCATGAAAACCTTTGAAGGGCTTCAGTCACCTGGCCATACAAGAAGTACAGATAGTCGTATATGTACTCATTGTGATAAACGACTTCCTCAAAACAGTAGACGTCCTTTGTAATGAAACGACCATTCACTTGGAAATATTATTTTGCACAACCTCTCTGTGATTATAGCTAAGACAGTTTCTAGTTTGAAATAAGGAGCAAAAATACAAATGTAAAATAAACTTCCTTCTACAAATATACTTCAGTTCAATTGCAACAAACATTTGATATAATTATCAACAAACTTAATGCACTTATAACTAAGCCTTTACATTCACATACAAAATAAAATCTCCAAATATATATACATATATATATTATCAGCAAGTAGTATATTATACACAAAAATATTCTATCATGACTTAGTGTAGGTACATATATACTATGAATAGAACACAGGTTGAATAGTTTCTATTTCTGTCCGGCAAACCGGACAAACTCTGGGGGAGAGCTTCAGAGCGCAATCGCTACATACGCAAACATGTTTGCAAGGCATCAATAAAACATCTCTAAGATCACAACAAATCACACACATGAGACTCTCCGGCAAGTCGTTATTTTGCGCTTCTCGTCTTGCTCGAGCCTCTTCCAGTACTCTCTCTTCAGCTCTTCTCTTGATATCTTTGCGCCACTTTTTGTACCAGCGCTTTGCAATCCTGGTAAATTCAACGACAGAGAAAATATTAAAGCTAAACAATTAGATACACATATCGAATATCTTTCACTGTTCTATACAGAAATTTTGTATTTAAGATAATTACAATATATGGGGCTTCTGGTCTATATAGGGCTAAATGCAAAAACTACAAAACGCCAAAAAACGTATTTAAAGCTTGTCAACTTTAAAACTTTGATATCTCTGTAGTTGCAGATGTTATTTTGATGTTACACTTGAAAAAAAAAATTATCCTAAGCTTTAAATGCGCTCTCTGGCATTTTGTAGTTTTGGGACTTAGCCAAGTAGAGTACTAAGTGCCACACGTAAATCAGGGAGAGTTCAAGGCCAAAACCTACCTATAAGTACAAACGGCAGCACCGACTGCAGCCAGCAATGAAAAAAATCTTAAAAATGGAATGGGTGCTTCAATGTCCTCAATCACAGTCTGAAATAAAAATACACGAGCATTACTTTTGGCATTACGAACCAGCTTTAGCTATAAAAGTCTTTTTAACTATTTTTGCAAAATTTTGAGATTTTGGATATTATACTGGAGGAGTATTATAAATATTATTATGAAAAATTTTCCAACAACACTATTCAGACCTCTGACATATAAAATCATTTTTTCTATAGTAAAGACCTTTGTAGTACCTGAGAATCTCCGTCATATAAAGAGAAGCATATTACACCAGAATTTCTGGTAAAATATAGTGTTCATAATTACTAAAACAGCTTTGAATAATTCATCAAAATGTTAAATGCTGATTAAGCATTATGACGAGGAAGAAGACATTAAGAAGGGTTAAATGTTGTGTCAGAGAAATAATAGTATAAAAACTGCAACAGTATTCAAAGACAGGAAATGGCATACGAGTGGCCAGAACTAATTTTTTCTATATTATTCACAAGCTCTGCTTAATGAACACAGACATATATAGGTTATAACAGATATAACAAGCCAATGATTTCTAACAATACTTTTTTTTTTTTTGCAGGAATTTTAAGTGCCAGAGCCTTCAATTAAACAGTTTTTACATTTCAGCAATATATAATCGCCCATTAAGTGATTACATGTCAAGTCACCAGGTATTTATATACTATATACGTACTGTAATGACTCAGGAACATACACCCTCTAAACCCAATATGCAGATACGGATTATTTGACTATATGACGCATCAGACATGTGTATATCAGGAGTTTTGAGGGGAATTCAGCAATTCATGCTTGTGTAGTTTCTTTACATACCTTTTTGTCTCTGGTAGTCATTATATATGGAATATTCTTTGTGTACTCGAGATAAATAGATTTGCTTCTCAGCACAAGTTTTCCGATACCAAGCATTCGAGTTCCTTCCACCAACATTTCCTGTAAATCATTTTATGAAATTAGCATAACTCACAGATTCTTCACACACTCATATAATGAGCAGTCTAAAATAAAGCATTACATCCATAAATATAAAGCATAAGGAATTTCTTCTCTGCAGGGAACGAATCTACAATGTCAGGAAATAAAGAATACATTATCAGCAAAAACAGTAGATGTAATGATTGAATGAAAACAAGAGAAACAGAGTGTATGATCCAATTTAGAGTGATGTGATGTGATCAATTTTACGTCACGGATTCCCTTTTCTACTAAGGGCTAGGACGACGACTTCTTGCGAGCAGTACCACTTTGCCACAGTGGCCACATTTATTTCAGAGAGTGCCAGATAAAAAGATATACAGTATTTACCTCTGTTTGCTGTGTGCCAGTAATTCTGACACCTTTCATCCAGCCCCACAGATGATCAGTCAACGAATTGCTGGCGGCATCAAATTTATCACTCACTACAGATAAATCAACACCATCTAATTTACCAGGATCTGCAATCTACAAGAAAATTCAAACACTTGATATACATATATTTTTTTTACAACAGTGTTTTCTTGCAAAGTACTTTGGTTCTGGCAAGTGCAACATTACCCTGAGTATATGCTATTTCTAAATTCAGATTGTGGTGGGTCAAAGTCGAGAGCATTACCACCTGACCACGGTGGCCACATTTACAGATTACTGCAAATAATCAATAGTTATAAGAATCACAAAAATTTGGAGAAATAACTTAACACTTGCCAATCTTTTTAAACATTAGGCTCTTATAACATTTGGAAGAATATATCATATGAATTCTGCTTGGTAATGATTCGTTTTATGCACCCCTCTATCTAACCTAACCAAACTAACTTAACTAATCCACCACTTAGTTCTGCACTGCCTAGTCACTGCAGTCAAATTGGATTAGAGACATGAACCTAGAAGAGCTAAAGGCACCATAGGATACTACTATTACTTAATTAGCCTAACCTAACCTAGCTCAAATATGATGCCTTATATACCTTAATAGGGTGAATTAGTTGTGGAAGGGTGCAGAAATCATATCTTATCAATCTGCCCAAATCTAATTTTGTGCAGAAGTAAAAAATTAATTTCATTATGAACTAAACCAGTCTACCTGTACTCCAATGCCATTTTGCATCAACATGAATGGAACTGTATTTAAAGTTGAATCAATTGTCCTTTTATCATTCATCCTGAAAGAGAAAAACATATTCTTGGTAACAATGAATGCTTAGGGTTAATTTAAGAGGTCAGAAATGATGGAAACTTCAAAGCTGATATGGCAAGACAAGATTTCACAATGATTAAACTAACAAAAAGAAATTTCTCTGCATCATAGCAAAATATTGTATTGCATCTTACCTACTAGAGGAATATATAATAATATTAAAACTACTTTTATTATTGTCTTAAGCATACACAAAAGAAAAAAAAAGCAAACCATTAACAATGATGAGATCAATTCCACTTTCAAGATGTGAATTAATATATGATGCATAATTGTTAACACAGCACTGTTACAAGCACAATAAAACATAAGTAGTCAAAGCAGATATAAATTTATCTATGTCACATAATTGAAAACAAATCCTACTTTGTTACTTGCTCAGATTCATTACAGTTTTATGGATTAAAACGGCACATGCTTTGCAGGCTGCAGTTTTAAAAATATACTGCTAAACAGCTACACTGGCATACAGTATTTTGGATCTCAGATGAGAAAGTACGTGGTTTCATTTGACGGGCATAATAAGGATATAGAGGGGTTCAAAATTATTCTTCTTCGTTTGCCTTATTAGTCCGTCTCTATACGGATATGAATGGACGTAAATGACCTTCCACAGATCTCTCTCCTTTTACTGAACTTGTTTGTCAAAAGGCAATGTATATTTAATTTTGAAGATGAACTAGCAGCTACTATTCCTCTTTGTCTTAGACAAAAAGTTATATCGTCTAGACAACATGCAGGTTCTTATAAAATGAGAAAATAATTCTCGAATATTTAAGTGTATTAGAAAATATCACTGGCTATAAGTAGGATTACTTAAATATAATTATTTTCAAAATAAAGCATACATAATCAGTGTTACATCACAATAAATGTATGCCATTAAATTTTGAATGAATGTAATTAATAGCACTGCTACATAATCTGTATTTCAACATACAATAATAAAGTTAAAATGAAATGATAAAAATTTATCATACCAGATTCCCATAACCTGTGCCACTAGGTGTTCGCGGATTGTGTGACGCCACAGGACACCAGTCACTTCAGGCCGAGCTAAACTTTTGATGGATCCATCCGTTGCTTGAACCATTCCTTGAACACAGGCCAACATACTACCTCCATTTTCAGAAACAAGAGATATAAGGTCTGTGTCAATGGTTACCTCAGGTGTAATCTGAAACAAATTTACAGAAGTTAATTTCACTAGTTAGGTAAGGTTAGGACTTAATGCTGACAGTTTTGAAATTCAGATTCATTCAAAATACGTCACTACCCAAAGGAAAAATATAAATTTCACTTCCAAAGGAAGACGGGTGTAATAGTAAAAATCTACCAATAATGAACATAAAAATTCGTTTGATTAGTTTATCTTTACTGAAAACACGAGTTGATTGATATAATTATATTCTTTTTTCAAGTTGTTTTGGATATTATTTAGAGGTTTAATATTATTTCCTCACTTGTTGGAATGTAAATATAAATATTTAATATTCAATGTCTTCATTATTGGCATATGTCAAAGATGTATCAGGTAACTGTTTACGTTTTCAAATGTCTCCATTTGGAAATCAACTTTATATTTTTTTTCATACTTCTTGTTGTACTCTTAACGAATCTGACTTTCAAAAGTGTCGGAAATCAATTCTAACTTAACCTAACCTAACTTAACTTCACCTACAGCTGAAGGGTCTCTTGGACTTCAACAGGACTGTCCAGGCCAGTTCGATGTCAAGTCTTCCTTATGTTACGGTTCTTTTTCTATGCCTACGTCAACACCAAATATTCTTGGATACTCGTTACTTATCTCTGATAATCAATTATCCCTTCACATTTGACAAGTCACAACACTCGCCATCTCTGTTTCTCTTTACTTTATGTTTTCTATATGCCCAGTCCCAATGAAGGCTTATTATTTTTTTTTCTTTGTGGTCCATCCTGGTGTCACAATCATTAAAAATAACCTACCCTGACCTTACCTACAAACGAGTTAATTATGAAGACTTCGAATGTCAGATTCATTAAAAAACAAAATAAAACACCAAAAATCTTAAAATATCGAGACCTTTTTAAAGAACACAAAATGGCGGGGAAGGAAACGGGTGCAATACTAAAATAATAACTTGTATTTTATTACTGACGAATAAGTCGAGTAATTTGCAACTTACGTAATGGTGGCGTGCTGTAATTACTTAACTAACCACTATTGACTACAGTTGAGAAAATAATTTCAATATTCATTCACACGTCTTTGGTTTATAAAATATAGTTCACAATCAACCTATTTTAATATTCATAGTAATAAAGCAAAAATTATTAGAAATCCGTCCCCCGGCTCACCTTGAGATGATCAGCAACTTCTTTTCCAGCTCGGACGAAAGTGTACAAGGTGTACGAAAGACCAGCACTCACACTTAACCCTATTACGTCCGTTATATAATCCTTCCAAGGCATTATTACGAATGTTATCTCATCTACAAATACTAAAAACTTCTCTCAAAGTACGAAACTTTTCCTCTTTTTTCTCCTTCTATCGTAAGTACGAGGAAGATTTCACTTTTGTTTACATTCGGGGAGAGAACCTCGAAAGACTGAACTTCAGTGATGTCTGAACTTTAACTTCAATTTACTTAAGAGCATTAAAACTTTCATAATTTCAATATTAATGGTTTAAAGTAATTAAATATGAAATATTTATATATATAATTATCAATTTCAATTACACCTGCCACATGGAACTTTTACAGACTGGAAGTATTATGTAATTTGCCTGTCATCTACCCCAAGATAGTCTTAAATAAAAATAAAATTTACTGTTTATACAAAACTAATTTATGCGTTTTCTTTTGCAGAAGATAATCTAAGTCTCTTAATTTCGAAATATTATCTCCACAAACTATTGGTTTTTTGGATTCCTCAACAAATAATAAATAAATTCGACTATTCTTTTTCAGATTTTCACTTTTTTTTTTTTAATGTTCATGATTATTTTTGTCATCCATTATTCATATATTCTGAATTAAATCTTATCTTCTACGATATTTTAGCAGTGGCTAACACACACAAAAAAAAAAATAGTCAAAGCGCTCCAGCCTAATTTCGTATGAATAATAGAATAAATAAAATTAAGTCTGTGTTCATGATAATCCCTTTTATCCATAAGAAGGATACATAAAAAGCTTTGAAATAAATTCGTTAAAAATACTTTATTCTGAAATAGTTTACAATCTGTTAAAATGATTGGCCTGCCATGATATATATATATATATATATATATATATATATATATATATATATATATATATATATATATATATATATATATATATATATATATATATATATATATATATATATATATATATATATATATATATATATATATATATATATATATATATATATATATATATATATTGGCGTACCTATCATTGCAAGTGATGGAATTCATGCTATCTTTTGGAGTCTAGCATGTTTAATTCCGGTACATAAATCGCCAGTCATTTCTCACTGGGAAATGAGGCTGTAACCATATGTAACCAGAGGCCATAACGCTGCAATAGGCATTGTAGTATTTTCCAGGACTTCTGCAATAAGACCAATTGGGACATTTGCAGCGAAATTCAATCTGAAATTCTTCCTTGCAAATTTCGTTCCACCAGCACGTTCTCTGCAAGGAGAGAGAGAGAGAGAGAGAGAGAGAGAGAGAGAGAGAGAGAGAGAGAGAGAGAGAGAGAGAGAGAGAGAGAGAGAGAGAGAGAGAGAGAGAGAGAGAGAGAGAGAGAGAGAGAGAGAGAGAGAGAGAGAGAGAGAGAGAGAGAGAGAGAGAGAGAGAGAGAGAGAGAACAATTAAGGTACATTCACTTTGCATATTCAAAATACACTGGCTAAAAATCTGCAAGACGCTTTAATGGATAGTAATTTCTGGTAAAGAGAACTAATACCTCGTGGGAAAAGCTCTCAAGTAAATTCTCTTAAAAGGATAAATTGGAAGCATAGTATCTAGTGACTTTAACAAATTAGACAATCTTCTCTATTACTATGCCTATATATCAACAGTATATGGGACTCACATTACACTTCTGAAATTTCCCTGGTTATAAAACAATAGAAAAAAAAAGATATATATATATATATATATATATATATATATATATATATATATATATATATATATATATATATATATATATATATATATATATATATATATATATGAGAGAAATTACCCAAGATTAAAGCTTGGTGCATTTCACATTGAGGGCAATCGTGAGGGGAGTTGCCATGTAATAAAGCGATGAGGGTAAACCAGCTGAGGCTGTCGGGCCTCATTGTAGAATATCCTTGCCCACCTACCTTGTGGATGACCCAAGCAGAGTGGAAGGGAGGAAACGTGGTAACCCTTTATCCCCAAGGAGCTGAGAGGAGTGGTTGAGGTATGTGTGGATCGTGGTGCATGTGCTGTTCTTGGCTCGGCCATCCCCCTTACAAGGGGGAATGAGGCTATGTATGTATGTATGTATGTATGTATGTATGTATGTATGTATGTATGTATGTATGTATGTATGTATGTATGTAAACATACTAAATATTAGAGGACCCGAACCTGAGTTGCTTGCTGCTTATTCATGCAACCACATCATTCAGACTATGCTATTACAACAACCTGTGCTATTATTGTCACGTAGTCAGTTTGATGCTTCTGCAAGCGACGCAGGTTCGGTTTCCTCGATGTTCAACATGTTTTTCGTGGATTACAATGTATTACGATCATTATGGTTTATATATAAATATATATATATATATATATATATATATATATATATATATATATATATATATATATATATATATATATATATATATATATATATATATATATATATATATGCATGTATGTATGTATGTATGTATGCATATATATATATATATATATATATATATATATATATATATATATATATATATATATATATATATATATATATATATATATATATATATATATATATATATATATATATATTATATATTATATATATATATATATATATGTATATATATATATATATATATATATATATATATATATATATATATATATATATATATATATATATATATATATATATATATATATATATATATATGAATAACACTGAACTGATAACTTACAATATAAAATAGTAGGAATATGTCCATTAAAGAAAACAACGACAAAATATTTGAAATACTTATTAATTTCGTGACCTTATCTGGTCACCTTCTCAAAGTACTTGGCATTGTAATTTGAGAATGTGATCACATAAGGTCAAGAAATTAATAAGAAATCCAAATAATCTTTCGTTTTTTTTCTTTAATGGACATTTTCCTACCATATATATCTATATCTATCTATCTATCTATCTATCTATCTATATATATATATATATATATATATATATATATATATATATATATATATATATATATATATATATATATATATATGAGATGAACAAACATGCTATATTTGTCTATACTGGCGAGTTTATATTGCTATACCTCTGTGCTATATCTTCGAATCGTTCGATCATGGTATCCTATTTTCTTGAGGTGTGAACCATTCGCCAGAATTAATAATACTGCAATGCATAACATCACCTGTAAAAGCGAAAATTAACTATGATTCTGCTTAATTTCTATTTTAATTAATTTCAGAATACTTTATCATTTTTTAAGATCTATATATTTCTATCTTTGACATTAGTCAAGGAATCGTAGCTAAATCTTGACATTTATTTCGGTTTATTGTCTAATAGGTATCCAAAATATCTATTACCTATTGTTTTACTTGATGCAGGAAAGGTAAATAGGTTTTAAATAATGTCATCTAATTGAAGACTTCTTAACCTATTTTCATTTAAAAGCGCCAACTAAGAAAAATGCAAAAGAGGCATCTAGAAATAATGCCATTATGAAAATATGTCCCAGAGGATATAGCTAAAACCACTTTTCATTTCTAGTACATAAAAGAATAAGAAGAAGAAAAAAACATCCAAACTCACCTGATTAGCTTTGTAAGACAGTGACATTGCTCCGAGCGCCACCTTTCCCTTTCACACTCAGAGCAGCACTAAGGCTTCATTTCGTCTGCTAAATTTAACAGACCTGCTTTTCTTCTGTACTTCTTCCCCCCCCCCCCTTAATTATTTAAGTCTTTTTTTTTTCTTTCTTTCTCCCAAAAATATTAGCATCTATTTTCTTTGCTGTCCTGACAATAGTTAATCCTCTTCTTCTTCTTCGTCCTTCTTCTTCTTCTTCTTCTTCTTCTTCTTCTTCTTCTTATTATTATTATTATTATTATAAATATTATTATTATTATTATTATTATTATTATTATTAGTAGTAGTAGTAGTAGTAGTAGTAGTAGTAGTAGTAGATGTACTAGTAGTAGTAGTAGTAGTAGTAGCAGTAGTTGGAGAAGGGCATGGTGAAGTTGAAAATATACATAATTATCGCCCATATATATATATATATATATATATATATATATATATATATATATATATATATATATATATATATATATATATATATATATATATATATATATATATATTATTCTTTCTAATACGCTATGTCTGCTATGTATCTCCTTGAACACTTATGATTTCCTAAAACTTTGATAACAGCCTCATTCAGAGCATATATTAGCAGTATAATGAGATAAAATTATTATGACCAGCTTTATTCTTGTAAACTGTATTTTATTTTTCATGTACATAATGGCCTTAGTAGGTGTACAACCTATTATAAATATGAATTGTTGTATTGTTGTATATAATAATAAATAGTCAAGGAGAATCTGGGGTTAGAGCTACCAGCTAAGAAACAGGGACATGATTGATGCTCTAATACTAGGTAAGGATAGGCTAGGTTTGGGTGAAATTGTAAGAGTTAATGAAAATATTAGGAATTATAGGTGTGACGCTTTCATCAAATAGAGAAAAACCATGGCCAAAACCAATAGAGCTTCAACTTTCTTTTCTTCTACAGCTAAACCTTTGAAGATCAGCATTATTCCTTGACATATAAAACTAGGTGCAAAATCGCAACTTTGATAATAATTCTTATTTTTCAAGCAAGACGTGAATCACCACATCAGCAAAACTCATTCTCAGTTTTGACATTTCGCTTGAACTTGGCTCATCAAACACTGTTATATTTTATTGAGACTCAAGGAGGAGCTTAGTGGTCTGCTGACATTAGGAATATATCATTTTACAGGTTCAACATTGCTATTATAAGTGTCTCAGCCAATCCGTTGAGACTCTAGAACACACTTAATGGTCTCATATAGAATTTTAAGTTCATTTTGCAGAAACATCTACAAGTAATCATTAACTTAAATCAATAAGAAAATGAAGATCTGACACTTTTCTCATCACATTCCTGAATAGCAGCGAATCCTGGAATGTAGCGAGTTGTCTCTGCATGTCCGTTTCCATAACAATAGTCTTCATTGACTCTCAGGGTCATTTCGGTGAAGGAGGGGAATGAATCCTCACTAGAAGATGAATGAGACGATTCATAGGAATCTAAGGAGTTCCTGCGACTGCAGTTATAGCTGTTATATGGATCTGAAAGTATACAGATATTTAAATGACTGATATTTTGTCCTGTTTTGATATGTTGTACTGCATAAAATAGATAATAATAGCCTTTAATTTACTATTTCAGCCTATTTTCCTCGATTTTCATGAGTCCTTGGATGGGAAGGTGTAGTGCTAAATACCACTAGCATAACAACCACTGTGGAGTACATCCATTTCCACTATTCGACCGATTTGACTTATGACGCTTTCGACTTCCGTCCATTTTGAATTATGTTCGTCTCGACTTACCACGTGCACATTAATATGTAACTGCGTCATAAGTCAGAGACTGCCTGTGATAGCCGTCTTTTCCTTATTGATTAGCATTGTTTAACCGGCTTACAGAGATGGAAAAATGGTCGTTGCTTTTCATACCTGACAAGAAAGTCGACTGAGTAGAATTGGAAAGTTGACTTCCATTCCTAAGGGACTGGTGAATACGAGGGATTAAGACTTCAACTGTTGTTGGACCAATGCTGCAATAGTAAGATACATTAAGATAATCATCGATGCTCAAATGCCCAGACTTAACTGAATTACTAAGCACACACAGTAACACACACACTCGTTAAGACGTACACACACCAAAAGACAAGATGCTCATGGACTAAAAATGATTTTTTCTCTAAATTCTATTCTAATTATTGACTAAGCAACCAACTCTTATGAGTTGCACTTCAGCCTTTCATAGTTCATTTTCTCTTTGTTTTTCTCTTACTCTGCTATATATTCTTTCTATTCCATGAGGAGGAGGACAAGAATGCCCCCTCTTTGTTCCCCTGCATGTTGTAAAAGTAACCTAAGTAGGCGGACCGAGGAGATTGTGAGTCCTCATTTTTGTATTTTCCTCTCACATAGAGACAATGTTTTGTTTTTATTCTGAAATTTCTCTTTTAAAGGGGATTATGACCTCTGCATATGAACGAATTGCTTGACAATTTTTTTTTCAGATATAACTATAATAAAGAATACTTACTTATACACATTACTTTCCCCATGGAGCATTGAGTGATTAGTGTAGGGAAAAACATTCATTGCATTTGGCATCTGTGGAGATCTCTTCACCAGGTGACTGCCTCTGACACGTTCCATCTCTCCGGAAGCTCTGTTGGAACAAGCAACATAAATATCCAGACAAATATCTAAGGATAGAAAAAAAGTAATATATGAAGACTCATCACTTATAGCCCTTACCTTCGTTGCAATGGGGCAGTAGGCGGTGTGCCTTCTGGAGACGAGGATGGTGTTGTCGTCAAGGAATTCAGAGTAGTTGCAGAAGGCGATACCCTGGGTGAGGTGCTCCTACCGTCAACAGCAGCTACTGTTTGTCGTCTTGCTATCATATTCTGTTACATATAAACATTGAAATATGAGATAATGATAAATCGTTCTATATATATATATATATATATATATATATATATATATATATATATATATATATATATATATATATATATATATATATATTTTTTTTTTTTTTTTTTTTATTTTTTTTTATTTTTTTTTTATTTTTTTTTTGCGTTTTATGTGTCACAAGTAGTCCCAAAAATGGGGGTGGACGCAGGCTTGGTTGCAGCTAAAATGTAGTGTAGCTTGGATGCCATTCCTAACGCACTACAAAGCAATATTATTATTATTATTATTATTATTATTATTATTATTATTATTATTATTATTATTATTATTATTATTATTATTATTATTATTATTATCATTATTATTATTATTATTATTATTATTATTATTATTATTATAATTACTATTACTATTATTATTATTATTATTATTATTATTATTATTATTATTATTATTATTATTATTATTATTATTATTATTATTATTATTAATAATAATAATAATAATAATAATAATAATAATAATAATAATAATAATATTATTATTATTATTATTATTATTATTATTATTATTATTATTATTATTATTATTATTATCAATACGATGATAATGTATCTAATTTGACTAAATGTATACATATCTCTCCCTCTCTCCTTATCTGTCTGTCTGTCTGTCTGTCTGTCTGTCTGTATTTCTGTCTGCCTATCTGTCAGTCAGTCAGTCTGTCTGTCTGTCTGTGTCTCTCACCTGTTTCTTGAGGCGCTTAGCAACGGAGGTAGGAAGTGATTTAATAATGGCTTTACGAACGGTGTCATTTATAAAGCAATGGAGTACCAATATCATCAGTCCCTGAAATCCAAAAATTATTCTAAAAAAAAAGAAATAAAGAAACTTAGAAGTTTAAATATGACGAAATATTAATTTGCACTGTAATTTTGATATCTGAACTTGTCATGATGTTACAAGCATTTTCAATTTTGAATTAATCATATGTTTGGATGTAATCGTCTAAGTATGTATATATATATATATATATATATATATATATATATATATATATATATATATATATATATATATATATATATATATATATATATATATATATATATATATATACATATATATATATATATATATATATATATATATATATATATATATATATATATATATATATATATATATATAATTTAAGAACTTAAGCCAATGATATATAATACTATTTAATACGTAAAACATCTAATTCCAAATGTATGCATTTTCTGTGCTTTTTAGCATTTCAGTGCATATGCATGAATTGTTTCTAAATGATTATCCTAAACATCTAAAAGAACACTGAAAGGAACATAATAAAATTAAAACTTCTAATTTCAAGCTTACAAATGTTTTTAAATTTTCATGAAAACAGGAATGAATTAAATATAGATAACTTTGAAATATTTCCTTATTAAGTAACAGAATACAGGAAAAGAATAAAAATAATTTTACCTGAGAAGCATTGAGAATAGTGAAGATGTAGGCAAACACGTGAGATGTATTGATATAGAGAAAACCAAAAACCCACGTGGTACCCAGTACACAGTTCAGAGAAAAACAGCCCTTGACCCAAAGCCTGTAAAATATATATATGAAGATACAGACGGAGATATAATTGAAGATACAATTGAGATACTGTAAATAAAATATTAATTGTTCATATAAGTGTACAAATGAAAGGATAAATAAATATGTAAATAAACAATATAGAACAATAATTGTTTAAGTAAACAAAAGATGAAAGTGTGGATAAATAGATAACAAATAGATAAATATATTGGTTAAAAAATAATATATATATATATATATATATATATATATATATATATATATATATATATATATATATATAAAGTCATCATTAATTGGGTCAGGTCATCATTAACTAGGTCACATAATCTCACCTTACTTGTTCAGGGAAAGATTTCTGTTGATTTGTCCGCAACTTGGCAGCAGATCTTAAGGCTAAAATCATGTTTATGGTGTTTACCTGTAAAATGATCACACAACTCAAATACAATTGAGATTAAATAGCGAAATTAAATTTATGTATTTGTTTAATTCGCTAAGCTTGATAGGCACATCTAAAAGAAAAGAGAGATAGAGCAATGAAATTAAGATATAATTTCATACCTAGTATATAATTTCACTCTGTTGAATGATAAAACGTTAGCGGTCTTAAATATTTTCTTTTCTTAAATCAAATCTAAGACTTAACTAGTTTTTCTTTAGGCTAACTTTGAGACATGCACTCAGGGTTTATTTTAAGGATTCATATTTTTTTTGTCTGTGACACCGGGACAGGCAAGAAAATTGCCCTCATCAAAGGCCCGGGCACACAGAAAGCATTAAGACAAAGGAAAAGTAAAAGGTTGCGGACAAAGCAGAGATGAGGTACTGATACACAATAGGAAAAGGATAGGTGGAAAGAATAGTCGAATTTCAATAGAGGTACGGCAAGATTAGTCCCTGAGATGACGATAGATTCTTCTTCTTTTTTTTTTCTTTTTTTTTGAAGGAAGATAGGTTATAAGAATTTGGAAAGATTGAGCGATGAAGAGAGTTCCAGAGTCTGGAGGTAGATGGGGAGAAGTAGTCACTGCACCGACCAATCCGCGAGCTACAAATCTCCACAACTAACTGTGAGACGAGGCCGCTTGGCGAGTGTTACGCAGCCTCGGCAGTGGGGGGAGATGATACTCGCCAACTCATTAGAGCAGCGATGGAAGTAGTAGCGAAACAAAGAGAAAGGGATGATACCTTATGGCGAAGAGAAAGAGAATTTAGATTAGAAGTAAGAGAGAGGTAATAATGAGTCTGACTGCCATAGATTCAATCCTATCAAGGAGATAAACATTTGAAGACGCACCTCAGATGTGCGAGCAGTATTCTAAGCAGTGCCAGATAAGACCTTTATAGATTTTAAGTAACTGTAAGGAGAGAAAGTAATGACGAAAACGAAACAGAACCCCCCAATTTCTTGGATGCAGATTCAGAAATATGGATTATGTGATTCCTCCAAGACAAGTTAGAGGCCATCTGGATTCCGAATATGTTAACAGAATCAACAGGGTAAATATACAAAATGTTCTCACTTATAATTTTGATAACTTCTTAATTACTTATTTTTTCTTTTTATTTGTTTACATTTGATTGTGCGTTTGTAATTAATTTTACGGATATTTTATCTTCATATTTTGTGTCTTTGTAGAATCACATCAAAATAAAAAATATAAAATAATATATTTATTTTAAAACATATTTATGTATAGTTCAACAGTAAGGAGATATATTTTTGTCCCCTCTCAAAATTGAAAAATATTTATGATGAAATTACAAAAACATGTTTGGCCATATCTATACTTACAATGATAATCACAATTAGTGGTCCAGTAAACGCCCAAATGTATCCGTTCTCTGTTGTTAACCAGCAGCTGAGAGAAAAATATGAGTTATTTTGAATCTTTTCATGCAAAAAATAAATAAACATATAAATAAAAATTAAAATCTCGCCTAAGCAAGTAAGAAGTGAGCTAATTTTGTTTACTTGTGTCTATTTTTACTCACTATTCGCTATCCGGAGGCGCATAAGCTCCTTGCAATGACCACTGTCCAAGGCCATAAGCGACGAGTAAGGTTATCACGACCATAACGAGAGGTACTCCATAGCCTAGCGCCCTGAAAAAAAGTCGAAAATAATCTGTGTTATTATTGGCTCACAAGAAAAAAAAAATCATATAATCAATGACTTAAATTAAAAATAAAAGCCCCAAGAAAATAGACTTTCACGGTTTTTATATTACAAATGTTTATGACTACGCAAACTAAAGATAAAAGTCCCAAGAAAATGGACTTTCGTGGTTTTTAAATTGCACTTTGCAGACGTGTATTTGTTATTAAGAGGTTTATCATGGCTTAGCAAGAGAACATAATACATATTTTTTTTTATAAAATCTCCCATGTCTTTGATTAACCTCAAATTGCGTTAACATAGCAATTATCATTGCTGAGAGTTTCTAAAGGATTTCTTGAACATTGAGTGAGGGCTGGAAAAAGTTGCAAAGCAAAGTTGATGTTTCCTTAAAAATATGAATACTGCGATAATAACCCTGTCTTCTCTAGAAAATGATATACTTACCAGTATGCTGGCATGTAAGAGACGTGAGAAAGAACATCAGTGACAGTCTGTAGAAGATGAAGTCCTTCGGCCAACATCCAAAATATAGCTGAAGTCATCCAGTAGTGAAGAATCATTGCAGAAACAGAACACGCTCTCTGCAAGGGCAGAAAACAAGTATTGGAAGAATGACTTTTCTTCATCAAATGAACTACACAATTATGAATACTTCTAATTATAATAATTCCTTATGTAGTAATTTTTTATCTGTTTATATCATAATCTTCAATAAGTCTTCAGAGCAAAAGCTGAGAAATGTTTCTGTGTTGTCCAATACACCTTTGGCTTTGACAGTGTCCTATGTTTAGTTGGGAATCTTTCATATTTCCAAAAGATAATTGCTTTACATAAAACAAATCTTAATAGGCATAACTTAAGATTATAGAATACAGTATATTGGAGTTACTGATACTAGCTAATCTAGAAGAAAATACATATTTGCTCTTCAAGAGCGCCCTCAGCCTTAGATTGAACTACTAAACTAAATTTCAAGAATATATAACAAAATTTCATCAATATTTCAATTAATATGTAGTGTTAAGGTAGCATAACATGTGCAGTAATGGTAAAAGGCTAACTGATCCAGCAAAAATACAGTAGCTTCAATCTGTAAGATAAATATCACATACCTCAGAGAGTTTAAGGAAATCTCTGTCCAGTAAAAACAAGAGCAAAAGCTGCCCCATACCCAGTGATAAACATAACTGCTTTGTGATGGTCACACGAGGGCTGGAGATGCTCCTGCGAATTACAAAAGTCAGAATGTACTTTCTTTACCTAAATATACCTTGGAACCTTTTTTCCCAGTTTCAATTATACCAAGTGTAGAATTTAATAAAGTCTGTAAGCACTGTAACATAAATAGTTGGCCCAATCTGGGAAAACTCGAATCCAAAAATATTTTCTTTCTTGGCAGAGTACAATTGCACAATGTCTAAGAAGGTTTCAAATTTGCTAATTATACTGAATAAGGAATGAATTTCCTCATAATAATCATATAAATGTGGCTTTAGTTAAAATGCATGTACATTTAACACACTTAATAAACATAAACACTTATTAAA
This sequence comes from Halocaridina rubra, assembly GCA_037179515.1. Classification (NCBI taxonomy): domain Eukaryota; kingdom Metazoa; phylum Arthropoda; class Malacostraca; order Decapoda; family Atyidae; genus Halocaridina; species Halocaridina rubra. The sequence continues at coordinate 48,236 of JAXCGZ010023286.1, forward strand.
AATAACATTTCTCTCTCCCAACGACCCAATTATTCATTGCGGGTAATATTGCATTAACTACTAAAATATTCATTAAAGTCTATAAATATATTGGTGTCTTACGCATAATACATTATATTTGAGCTATCCGCAAATATACATAATATTTAATACTGAACCTGTATTTATTCTCTTTTTCTGGACGTTCCTGTTCAATAAACATTCTCCAAAAACACACACGCACACAAACAGAAACTCACATACATACGCACTCATGCTCACCAACGGTATGCATGTGAAAATATATTTTACTGCTATACTAACTTGTAAAAATGAAAGATGCAGAATGCTATGGCGAGAGCCAGACACGATGCAGAAGACAGTACTGTGCCAATGACATCCAACACGTGGTCACGACCCTGCATAAAAAGAAGAAAGTAATGTAATGGGGGGTTTACACGGTCAAACGGTTCGTCGAACGCGGTTCGACAGACAAGTGTTTGAAATGATGTTCTAACGAGTGAACGGGGTATTTGGTTGTCGAACACGTTCGACAAACATGTTCGACAACCAAATACCCCGTTCACACGTTCGAACATCACTTCAAACACTTGTCTGTCGAACCGCGTTCCACGAACCGTTTGACCGTGTAAACCCCCCTTTAAGAGGCATCTACTTTGGCACAAAAAGTAAAACAAATAAGAAAAATTCCACTTGATATTTTTGAAAAAAAAAAAAAAATCTATCATCCTCTTTTCTCTTTCCCCCAATAAAAGATTTATATCTGTAAAGTGGTGAAGGCATATTTGCTCAAAAACTGATCATTTCCGACCGACGTGACAAACCAAATTCGACCATTTCACATGGAATATCACCAGAATTACCACATTTATATGTCTAAGACAGTTATGGGGAACAACTTGACAATTACCAAATAAATGCTTACCACGTAGTTATGTATGTCAGTTATGATTGAGATCATTGTCAAATGCTGGCAGGAACAATATGTCACGTGGCTTGTCGTATTTACTACTCTGCAACCCTCAGGAGACCACGTGCTTTAAAGTTTTGGAAAAAAAAGAGACAAAGTTTTTTTTGTACCTATTTATTATTATTATTATTATTATTATTATTATTATTATTATTATTATTATTATTATTATTATTATTATTATTATTATTATCAATATGAAATGCATATTTCAACTATGACCTCTCAACCTAATTTTTAACAGAAAGGTCCTTTGTGAAATTTTTTTTGATATATATATATATATATATATATATATATATATATATATATATATATATATATATATATATATATATATATATATATGTATATATATATATATATATATATATGTATATATATATATATATATATATATATATATATATATATATATATATATATATATATATATATATATCTTACTTGTCTGAGGCATTCCAGAACACACAGGTAGCAGTGCCTGGCACAGGTGTAGCGATTTCTCCTGGCCTCCTGTCTCTGTACAGGTCCCTGAAGAAGAAGAAGAAAAATTTAATATTACTGTATAAACCCCAACAGCCTCTTGGAAAAGTGTTTCCAGAGCTAATTATAAGCTCCATCACTCCGCTACCAACAGACTAGACGCTAATTATTATTATATTTTATTCTTATTTTGTAGTTTCTGAAATAGCTAGCTTAATCTAATCTAGATAACCTTATGAGAGGTTATACCGGAACTAATATTTATGACCTTTATCACTCTGTTATCAGATGATTGACGCAAACACTTCAATGACTGGAGCAGTCATTACATTTGAAGTTAATTGGTCAATGGGGCAGTAACAGAGTTCATACTTGTTAGGTTCGTGTCCAA
>JAXCGZ010023287.1:0-12500 GCA_037179515.1 Halocaridina rubra
TTATATATATATATATATATATTATATATATATATATATATATATATATATATATATATATATATATATATATATATATATATATATATATATATATATATGAGAGCTGAGGTCAGTTACAAAGGAAAATGAACGACGGAGTGCTAAGATCTTTTGCAATGCATTGTAGTTCATCTTCAGAGCAAACACAAGTCTATAAAAGATTTCAGCACTTCGTCGTTCCATTTTTCCTGCATAGCTGACCTTTGTGAATCTGTGCCAGGTGTTCATTCCTTTTGGAATCCGCACTTGAAAAAGCACATAGAGCTAAGCTTGAAAAAGTTCAAAGACATGCCACGAAATTGGTGCCAGAAATACGCAATCTCAGTTATGATGAGAGGCTGAGGGAATTAGACTTACCATCACTCGAAGCTAGAAGAGTGAGGGGGGGATATGGTTACAGTCTTTAAATTCCTTCATGGTTGTGATAGAGTGGATAGGGATCGATATTTTGATATGGCTGGCTCTAGAACTAGAGGTCATAGTTTGAAGCTTCATAAGAAAAGTTCTATGCAGGATGTAAGGAAATACTTTTTTCAGTGTAAGAGTAGTTGATACTTGGAATTGGCTAAGCGAGGAGGTAGTTAATGCTATCTCAATCCATAGTTTTAAGGACAGGTATGATAAGTATGACTAAGTCTAAAATGGAACCGATCAGGAGACGGGAAGATACGAGCTTTGGGCTCTTTCCCGTAAACACAATTAGGTAATCACAATTAGGTAATCACACATGCACACACATCACATTACCTAATTTTTTGTGTAAATTGGGGAGAGTTATTAAGACATTCACCTGATCCTGTGGTTCCATATATTGTTAAAATCAGTATCCTTCCCATTTATATTAATTTGATAGCTAGTTTGATACACGAAATAATTGAATAATTAAATAAATACCAAAAATAAACCTGTCAACAGTACTGAGTTAAGTTGCCAAGTAGTACAGCTGTCTTATTTTCTTCATTTTCTTTTTTCTTTTAGCTTTCTCTTTTACTATTTTGTTTTTATATTGTATATATATTGAGTTAAATGTAAAGTCTGATCCTCTGATAACATATCTTGGTTAGCAAGTGAGTTTATCAGCTAAAGAGAATATATAGCAGAAACAGGTGGGTGTCTCCTCAGACACAAAGTCGAATTTTCCTTCAGGATTGACTTTTGTTTTTGTTGCATTTTTTTTTTCTTTTTCATTTTATCCTCATATTACCATAGTAAAATAAAAATTTTTAAGCTAAGATGTGTGTTACCAGAAAAGAGATAAATTGAGTCACTAAATAGCACATATATGGAGATATAAAAATTCTTGTGTGAAGCCCTAAATAAAAGTTTTTCTCTTTTTTTTCTCTTCTTCTTTCTATATTCTGTGAGAGGGAGAACATAAAAATGAGGCCATCTCTGTCCCAAGCCTTTCCCACCCATGGGTCGGGAGGAGGGGTAGCTATTAGGAGACTAAAACAGAAAATCAAGGATTTAGAGGCAATGGTTTTAAGCCTTGATGATAAAATTCGGAATATGGATAGAGAAATGAAAGAGAATGAAACACTCAGAGAGGAAATAAGATTTTTGGAGGAAGCAAATAAAGCACAAGGGCAGGAGAGAAAGGAACCAGAAAAACAAATAAAGAAGCTGGAAGGGAAAAGAGTGAACAAGAAACCAGAATTTCTAAACAAGAAGATAAAAACAAACAGCTGAATGACTACCTAAATGATTTGATGTTAGTTCACTGCTCTCTTCTGAGAGAGACGAGATTGCAGCTTGGAATGTCCAGATAAAGGAAAACATTGAACAGTTCAGAAAAGAGTTCCAGGAGCTGAATATGGAAAATGATGCCATGAAAACTTCCTTTGCTGGGATGCACTAAAGGGGAATGTGGCAGTAAAAGAGGCTGTAAAGGTGGTGGCACTGGAAAACATACAAACAGTTGACTATAAAGAGACAGTAATCGAAAAAATGAAAGGCGCTGTGATGGAAAGGGCAAACCCACTCATCAGACATGGCACTTGATAAGGAGAAGACAGTGGTAATCTCAGGCATAAGCGAATCCCAGGAGCCAACATGGCAGGGGAGACTTGAAGAAAATAAAGCTAGGGTTGTAGACCTGATAAGAAAGCTTGGAGTAGTATGTGGTCCTGAGGATATTGTAAACATACACCAACTAGGTAAATATTCGAGGGAAGGAAAGCCGAGACCAACAAAAGTAACCTTTGAGAGAGGGGAAACATGTAGGGAAATATTGTTGAGAAAAAAAGTCTAAAAGACCTTCAAGAATTCAAAGAAGTGTTCATTAGACAATACAGAACACAGGAAGAGCTGGGAAAGATCAAAAACTTGTTGCAAGAGGCAAGAAGGTTAAATGAGGAAAGAAATGAAGAATGAGAAGAAACAATTTCATTACAGAGTTCCTTCCAGACAACGGGGAGATAAAGAAGATAATGACAGAAGATCAGGGGATGGGGCCTCATTAAGATTGTTATACACAAATGCTGATGGATTAGCTGGTAAGGCAGTAGAATTAAAAGATAGGATTCACAACAGTAAGGCAGATATAGTAGCAATTACAGAGACTAAGTTGAGTGGGGACATAAACAGTGTCACAGTTTTTCCTAAGGGCTTCAGAATACTAAGGGTTGAAAGATCTGAGAGGACTGGTGGAGGGATAGCACTGCTCATAAGTGAAAGGATTCAAGTTGAAGAAATAAACTTGGCTATAGAAAGTGAGTTCAAGGAATTTCTTGTTGCTCGCATAAATACTGGGTCAGAGAGCATTATAATAACTGTTGTATATAACCCACCAAGGAACCAAAATAGGCTTGAAGTTTATGAGGAAAGTCATATAGGTACTATTGAAGTCATAAACTCAGTTGTTAACATGGCACGGGAGAAAAATGTAGGATTTTGATTATGGGAGACTTTAATCATAAAGAGATAGATTGGACTAAATCTTGACCCACACAGTGGTGAGGACTCATTCGGGCAAGATTCCTAGATTGCGTACAAGGGAATTTCCTACACCAACATGTCATGGAACCAACAAGGGCCAGGGGTGGGGATGAGCCATCACTACTTGATCTAGTTTCACAGATAATGTGTTGGATATTGAAAAATTGAGTATGAACCACCAATTGGAAAGAGTGACCACTGTGTGTTGTGATGGAGTATATCATTGAAGATATTCTGCCTGAGAGTAGAGGCACTGAGGACATGAGGGGGAACTATCCGAAAGGAGATTACATCAAAATGAATGAGCTCTTTGCAGTTATTGACTGGAGAACCTTATTTTCCAACAAATCTTGTACAAGAAATGTATGACATCTTTTGTGAGAAATATGGGAAGATAGTAGATTGCTGCATACCTGTCACCAAAGTAGGTGTAATTCAAGCCAGAGAGAAATGGTTCGATAATGGGTGTAAAAGAGCTAAGGAGTGGAGAGACAAATGCTGGAAAAGGTATAGGAGGAGAAAAAACATAAATGCCTGGCAAACCTACAAGAGAGCAAAGAAATGACTACCTAAGTAAAAGGAGAGAGGCAGAGAGAGACTATGAGAGGGACATCACCAGGAAGGCTAAAGAAAATCCCAAGCTTTTCCACAGCTTTATCGGAGGAAAACTGAAGGTAAAAAACACAGGTTTTAAGGCTAAAGGAGAGCGGATGGAAGCATCACTGGGACGGATGAAGAGATCTGCAGAGAATTGAACAAGGAGTTTCAGTCAGTATTTACAGTAGAAAATACCCCACCCCCTCAGATTGCAGAGATAGAAGCTCAAGGGCCGGTATTAGAGAACATCAACCTACAGCACAATCTCTCTCTTTTCCTCTCCTCGTTGTGATGTTGAGAGAGATTGCTGTAAGGTTGATGTTCTCTAATACCGGCCCTTGAGCTTCTATCTCTGCAATCTGAGGGGTGGGGTATTTTCTACAGTAAATACTGACTGAAACTCCTTGTTCAATTCTTTGCAGATCTCTTCATCCGTCCCAGTGATGCTTCCATCCGCTCTCTTTAGCCTTAAAACCTGTTTTTTACCTTCAGTTTTCCTCCGATAAAGCTGTGGAAAAGCTTGGGATTTTCTTTAGCCTTCCTGGTGATGTCCCTCTCATAGTCTCTCTCTGCCTCTCTCCTTTTACTTAGGTAGTCATTTCTTGCTCTCTTGTAGGTTTGCCAGGCATTTATGTTTTTTCTCCTCCTATACCTTTTCCAGCATTTGTCTCTCCACTCCTTAGCTCTTTTACACTCATTATCGAACCATTTATTTCTCACAAAAGATGTCATACATTTCTTGTACAAATTTGTTGGAAAATAAGGTTCTCCAGTCAATAACTGCAAAGAGCTAATTCATTTTGATGTAATCTCCTTTCGGATAGATCCCCCTCATGTCCTCAGTGCCTCTACTCTCAGACAGAATATCTTCAATGATATACTCCATCAACAACACACAGTGGTCACTCTTTCAATTGGTGGTTCATACTCAATTTCTTCACTATCCAACACATTATCTGTGAATACTAGATCAAGTAGTGATGGCTCATCCCCACCCCTGGCCCTCGTTGGTTCCATTACATGATGGTGTAGGGAATTCCCTCGTACGCAATCTAGGAATCTTGCCCCGAATGAGTCCTCACCACTGTGTGGGTCAAATTTAGCCAATCTATCTCTTTATGATTAAAATCTCACATAATCAAAATCCTACATTTTCTCTCCCGTGCCATGTTAACAACTGAGTTTATGACTTCAATACTACCTATATGACTTTTCTCATAAACTTCAAGCCTATTCTGGTTCCTTGGTGGGTTATATACTACAGTTATTATAATGCTCTCTGACCCAGTATTTATGCAAGCAAAAAGAAATTCCTTGAACTAACTTTCTATAACCAAGTTTATTTTTTCAACTTGATCCTTTCACTTATGAGCAGTGCTATCCCTCCACCAGTCCTCTCAGATCTTTCAACCCTTAATATTCTGAAGCCCTTAGGAAAAACTGTGACACTGTTTATGTCCCCACTCAACTTAGTCTCTGTAATTGCTACTATATCTGCCTTACTGTTGTGAATCCTATCTTTTAATTCTACTGCCTTACCAGCTAATTCATCAGCATTTGTGTATAACAATCTTAATGAGGCCCCATCCCCTGATCTTCTGTCATTATCTTCTTTATCTCCCCGTTGTCTGAAGGAACTCTGAAATGAAATTTTTTCTTCCATTCTTCATTTCTTTCCTCATTTAACCTTCTTGTCTCTTCCAACAAGTTTTTGATCTTTCCCAGCTCTTCCTGTGTTCTGTATTGTCTAATGAACACTTCTTTAAATTCTTGGTCTTTTAGACTTTTTTTCTCAACAATATTTCCCTACATGTTTCCCCTCTCTCAAAGGTTACTTTTGTTGGTCTCGGCTTTCCTTCCCTCGAATATTTACCTAGTTGGTGTATGTTTACAATATCCTCAGGACCACATACTACTCCAAGCTTTCTTATCAGGTCTACAACCCTAGCTTTATTTTCTTCAAGTCTCCCCTGCCATGTTGGCTCCTGGGATTCGCTTATGCCTGAGATTACCACTGTCTTCTCTTTATCAAGTGCCATTTTGATCAGTGGGTTAGCCCTTTCCATCACAGCGCCTTTCATTTTTTTTATTACTGTCTCTTTATAGTCAACTGTTTGTATGTTTTCCAGTGCCACCACCTTTACAGCCTCTTTTACTGCCACATTCCCCTTTAGTGTATCAGCAAAGGAAGTTTTCATGGCATCATTTTCCATATTCAGCTCCTGGAACTCTTTTCTAAACTGTTCAATATTTTCCTTTATATGCACATTCCAAGCTGCAATCTCGTCTCTCTCAGAAGAGAGCAGTGAACTAACATCAAATTCATTTAGGTAGTCATTCAGCTGTTTGTTTTTATCTTCTTGTTTAGAAATTCTGGTTTCTTGTTCACTCTTTTCCCCTTCCAGCTTCTTTATTTGTTTTTCTGGTTCCTTTCTCTCCTGCCCTTGTGCTTTATTTGCTTCCTCCAAAAATCTTATTTCCTCTCTGAGTGTTTCATTCTCTTTCATTTCTCTATCCATATTCCGAATTTTATCATCAAGGCTTAAAACCATTGCCTCTAAATCCTTGATTTTCTGTTTTAGTCTCCTAATAGCTACCCCTCCTCCCGACCCATGGGTGGGAAAGGCTTGGGACAGAGATGGCCTCATTTTTATGTTCTCCCTCTCACAGAATATAGAAAGAAGAAGAGAAAAAAAAGAGAAAAACTTTTATTTAGGCTTCACACAGAATTTTTATATCTCCATATATGTGCTATTTAGTGACTCAATTTATCTCTTTTCTGGTAACACACATCTTAGCTTAAAAATTTTACTATGGTAATATGAGGATAAAATGAAAAAGAAAAAAAAATGCAACAAAAACAAAAGTCAATCCTGAAGGAAAATTCGACTTTGTGTCTGAGGAGACACCCACCTGTTTCTGCTATATATTCTCTTTAGCTGATAAACTCACTTGCTAACCAAGATATGTTATCAGAGGATCAGACTTTACATTTAACTCAATATATATACAATATAAAAACAAAATAGTAAAAGAGAAAGCTAAAAGAAAAAAGAAAATGAAGAAAATAAGACAGCTGTACTACTTGGCAACTTAACTCAGTACTGTTGACAGGTTTATTTTTGGTATTTATTTAATTATTCAATTATTTCGTGTATCAAACTAGCTATCAAATTAATATAAATGGGAAGGATACTGATTTTAACAATATATGGAACCACAGGATCAGGTGAATGTCTTAATAACTCTCCCCAATTTACACAAAAAATTAGGTAATGTGATGTGTGTGCATGTGTGATTACCTAATTGTGATTACCTAATTGTGTTTACGGGAAAGAGCCCAAAGCTCGTATCTTCCCGTCTCCTGATCGGTTCCATTTTAGACTTAGTCATACTTATCATACCTGTCCTTAAAACTATGGATTGAGATAGCATTAACTACCTCCTCGCTTAGCCAATTCCAAGTATCAACTACTCTTACACTGAAAAAGTATTTCCTTACATCCTGCATAGAACTTTTCTTATGAAGCTTCAAACTATGACCTCTAGTTCTAGAGCCAGCCATATCAAAATATCGATCCCTATCCACTCTATCACAACCATGAAGGAATTTAAAGACTGTCACCATAATCCCCCCCTAACCCTCTTCTAGCTTCGAGTGATGGTAAGTCTAATTCCCTCAGCCTCTCATCATAACTGAGATTGCGTATTTCTGGCACCAGTTTCGTGGCATGTCTTTGAACTTTTTCAAGCTTAGCTCTATGTGCTTTTTCAAGTGCGGATTCCAAAAGGAATGAACACCTGGCACAGATTCACAAAGGTCAGCTATGCAGGAAAAATGGAACGACGAAGTGCTGAAATCTTTTATAGACTTGTGTTTGCTCTGAAGATGAACTACAATGCATTGCAAAAGATCTTAGCACTCCGTCGTTCATTTTCCTTTGTAACTGACCTCAGCTCTCATATATATATATATATATATATATATATATATATATATATATATATATATATATATATATATATATATATATATATATATATATATATATATATATATATATATATATATATATATTTATATATATATATATGTATATGTATATATATATATATATATATATATATATATATATATATATATATATATATATATATATATATATATATATATATATATATATATATATATATATATATATATATATATATATATATATATATATATATATATATATATATATATATATATATATATATATATATATATATATATATATATATATATATATATATATATATATATATATATATATATATATATATATATATATATATATATATATATATATATATATATATATATATATATATATATATATATATATATATATATATATATATATATATATATATATATGAATCTTTTTTTATCTCGACAGGGACTTGAACTTAGGACTTATGATTACTAAGTCAAGGCGCTACCAACTGCACACCACAGAAAGTAATAGGAATCCAACATTATAGCTTATATCTGCTATACTTAGGAATGACCGCATTCTATCTGAATGCCACTATGTTCATATTACAGATTCTCCAACCTCACTCGTGGCTTCATTTTCGCATTTAATTCAATTCCCAATCTCATTCGGGAAATACAATAACCATATAAGCTCATTACATATTTGAAAACACATAGGTTCGAGTCCCGGTTGGGGTAAAAAAATTATTCATGTTTTCACATATGTAATGTGCTTATTTGGTTATTGTATTGCCCTAATGAGATTGGGAATTGAATTAAATGCAAAAATGAAGGCACGAGTGAGGTTGGGGAATCTGTATTATGAATATAGTGGCATTCAGATAGAATGCGTCCATTCCTAATTATAGCAGATATAAGCTATAAGGTTGGATTCCTTTTACCTTTTGTGGTATGTAGTGGGTAGCGCTTTGACTTAGTAATTATAAGTCCAAGATTCGAGTCCCGGTTGGTGTAAAAAAATTATTCATGTTTTCACATATGTAATGTGCTTATTTGGTTATATATATATATATATATATATATATATATATATATATATATATATATATATATATATATATATATATATATATATATATATATATATATATATATATATATATATATATATATATATATATATATATATATATATAGCATTATCGCCTTTATTATCGATTCACACTCAGAATCAAAATCGTTTTGATTCTTATCTTTATAATCCTAAACATACCACTCAGTGTGCGTCCTAACCAATTCTTAATAAACATGATAATATCTTTATAATAACTCCCCAGGGTGCACCACTCAGTCAGCATCTAATGTTTATAAATTGACCATTTTGATCAGTGAAGGAAGTTTTCAATAAGTCTTTACTATGTACCAGCAATCGTTTTATTCCCACCTTGTCGCCATCTCGCACACTGGTGACCCCGGATTGACCCACCGCTAATTCTCCTTGTGTCTCCATGCCAGAATGCCCAGCGAACCCTTGCAGGAGTCCATACCCTTCAGATTGCCTCCTGTGTCTCCTGACGCCAGTTAGAGGTTCTCTTTTGGAAACGCCAATGACATGAAGATGAATCCTTCACAGCTTTTCCTCTCCTTTCCACACCATCTTACATTTTCTCCCCACAGTGATTACTTCTCAGCCAGCTCGCCCTTCAAGAGAAGGCCCTACAAAACTGTACAGCCCTCCCAACCCCTCAAACAGGCTCCTGCACCATCTGACGTAACTTAAAGCTGCTCTTCTGCACGCCAACGGAATGAAGACTAATGCCCTTATCTCCAAGGCTGACACCCTACTAGGCACGTGGACGACTTCATGTTTGCCCTCGTCTCAAAGGGCGACTCCAAATTTGGTAAGTGGATAGCCTCATGCTTGACTCGACAGCGAACCAGAGTATCTGCCTCCGCTGAATCAAAGGTTCCGGTATTGTCTCTCTGCCTGTCAGGCTGGCTTTAGCGTCTTCCGACGCCAGCTAAAACCACCATTCCGGATGCCAGCGAGATGGAGATGGACACACTCGTCTCCAAGGCTAACATCCTACAACATAAGTAGACTGAATCTTACCAAATGTGATCAAACAAAGGTCTTGGAAGTGTCTCCAAACCCGTCAGGCCGGATAAAGCGCCTTCCTGACGTTAGTAGAAACCGCCCTTTAGGATGTTATTTTGATCATTAAAGGAAATCATCAAGAATTCTTCACAATATAGCCGCCGTCGTTTCACTCCCTCCTAGTTACCGCCTTGCGCAATGTACACACACACACACTCACACACACCTACCAGAGTCTGTAAATTCATTCATGAATATGTTTGCAGATGATGCAAAGATTGTGAAGAAAGTAAAAAACGAGAACAATGGTAGAGAACTTCAAGAGGTTCTAAATAATCTGCATGAGTGGTCAGAAAAGTGGCTAATGAAATTCAATACTTCAAAATGTAAGGTAATGAGAATGGGTACAAGTGTAAAAAGACCCAAGCTTGACTACTCGGTGGCTGGAGTACAACTTCAAGAGACAGAAAATGAGAGAGATCTAGGAGTAAACATACTGGCAGATTTGTCTCCAGAAATACATATAAATGGCATAGTAAGGGCAGCATATGCATTCTTATCAAATGTTAGGGTAGCCTTCAGGCACATGGACAAGGAAATGTTCAGAAATATTTATGTAACCTATGTGAGGCCAAAACTCGAATATGCAGCCCCCTTTGGGAATCCACACTTGAAAAAGCACATAGCTAATCTTGAAAAAGTTCAAAGACATGCCACGAAACTGTTACCAGAAATACGTAATCTCTGTTATGATGAGAGGCTGAGGGAATTAGACTTACCATCACTCTAAGCTAGAAGACTGAAGGGGGATATGGTGACAGTCTTTAAATTCCTTCATGATTATGATAGAGTGGATAGGGATCGATATTTCGATATGGCTGGCTCTAGAACTAGAGGTCATAGTTTGAAGCTTCGTAAGAAAAGTTCTTTGCAGGATGTAAGGAAATACTTTTTCAGAGTAAGAGTAGTTGATAATTGGAATTGGCTAAGCGAGGAGGTAGTTAATGCTATCTCAATCCATATTTTTAAGAGCAGGTATGATAAGTATCACTAAGTATAAAATGGAACCGATCAGGAAACGGGAAGATACGAGCTTTGGGCTCTTTCCCGTAAACACAATTAGGCAATCACACACACACACACACACACACACACACACACACACACACACACACATATATAGTATAAATATATATATATATATATATATATATATATATATATATATATATATATATATATATATATATATATATATATATATATATATATATATATATATATATATATATATATATATATATATATATATATATATATATATATATATATATATATATATATATATATATATGCATACATATATATATATATATATATATATATATATATATATATATATATATATATATATATATATATATATATATATATATATATATATATATATATATATATATATATATATATATATATATATATATATATATATATATATATATATATATATATATATATATATATATATATATATATATATATATATATATATATATATATATATATATATATATATATATATATATATATATATATATATATATATATATATATATATATATATATATATATATATATATATATATATATATATTATATATATATATATATATATATATATATATATATATATATATATAATATATATATATATATATATATATATATATATATATATATATATATATATATATATATATATATATATATATATATATATATATATATATATATATATATATATATATATATATATATATATATATATATATATATATATATATATATATATATATATATATATATATATATATATATATATATATATATATATATATATATATATATATATATATATATATATATATATATATATATATATATATATATATATATATATATATATATATATTATCAAATAAGCACATTACATATGTGAAAACATGAATCATTTTTTACCATTACCGGGACTCGAACCTAGGACTTATGATTACTAAGTCAAGGCGCTACCACTACACCACAGAAGGTTAAAAGGAATCCAACCTTATAGCTTATATCTGTTATACTTAGGAATGAACGCATTCTAACTGAATGCCACTATGTTCATATTACAGATTCCCCAACCTCACTCGTGGCTTCATTTTAGCATTTAATTCAAATCCCAATCTCATTCGGGCCATGAAATTATCAAATAAGCACATTACATATGTGAAAACATGAATCATTTTTTACCATTACCGGGACTCGAACCTAGGACTTATGATTACTAAGTCAAGGCGCTACCACTACACCACAGAAGGTTAAAAGGAATCCAACCTTATAGCTTATATCTGCTATACTTAGGAATGAACGCATTCTAACTGAATGCCACTATGTTCATATTACAGATTCCCCAACCTCACTCGTGGCTTCATTTTAGCATTTAATTCAAATCCCAATCTCATTCGGGCCATGAAATTATCAAATAAGCACATTACATATGTGAAAACATGAATCATTTTTTACCATTACCGGGACTCGAACCTAGGACTTATGATTACTAAGTCAAGGCGCTACCACTACACCACAGAAGGTTAAAAGGAATCCAACCTTATAGCTTATATCTGCTATACTTAGGAATGAACGCATTCTAACTGAATGCCACTATGTTCATATTACAGATTCCCCAACCTCACTCGTGGCTTCATTTTAGCATTTAATTCAAATCCCAATCTCATTCGGGCCATGAAATTATCAAATAAGCACATTACATATGTGAAAACATGAATCATTTTTTTTACCATT
>JAXCGZ010023287.1:17500-22500 GCA_037179515.1 Halocaridina rubra
ACACCATTCCAAATTCTGACACTAACTGACACAGCTTTTCCTCTGAATCTGCCACCACCACAGTATCATCTGCAAACAGCAATTGATTCAGCTCCCACTCGTTATCATCCCCATCTACCATTCTCAAACCTCGACCACGCACTCGCTCATTCACCTCTCTTACAACTCCATCAATATACAAATTGAACAGCCATGGTGACATCACACATCCCTGTCTCAGTCCTACACTCACTGGAAACCACTCACTCTCTTCATTCCCTACCCTAACACAAGTTCTACTACCCTCATACAAACTCTTCACTGCATGCAACAATTTACCATTGATTCCATATAATCTCAAAACATTCCACATAGCCTCTCTATCAACTCTATCATATGCTTTCTCCAGATCCAAAAATGCAAAATACACATCCTTACCCTTTGCTAAATATTTCTCACATAACTGCCTAACTATAAAAATCTGATCTATACAACCTCTACCTCTCCTAAAACCACTCTGCACTTCCGCGATCACATATTCTGTCTTATCCCTAATCCTATTAACCAGTATCCTACCATACACTTTTCCTACCACACTCAACAAACTTATACCCCTAAAATTACTGCATTCATACATATCTCCCTTACCTTTGTATAGGGGCACTATACAGGCAATCACCCAATCCACTGGCACCAATGACAACATAAAGCATATATTAAACACTCTCACTAACCATTCAAATGCAGTCACACCCCCTTCTTTCAACATCTCCGCTCTCACACCATCCATTCCAGGTGCTTTACCTGCTTTCGCTTCATACAATGCCCTTTTCATCTCCTCTCTTGTAATCTCTCTCTCATTTTCATCTCCCATTACTGGCCCTTGAACCCCTCCCACTGCCACTATAGCTGCCTCTCTATCTTCCTCAACATTCAGCAAGCACTCAAAATATTCTGCCCATCTTTTCCTTGCATCGTTCCCTCTTAACATCTGTCCATTCACATCTTTCACTGTCTCTTCCATCCTCGATCCACCCTTCCTTGCTCTCTTCACTTCTTTCCAAAACTTCTTTTTATTCTCCTCATATGACCTACTAAAATCCTGTCCCTACCTAACATTTGCCAACCTCTTCTCTTCCTCTACCTTCCGCTTGGTTTCCACATTTTTCTCCCTATATCTTTCATACTTCTCCCTACTTTTACACTGCAGCCATTCCTCAAAAGCCCTCTTTTTCTCTTCCACCTTCATTTTCACCCCTTCATTCCACCACTCGCTGCCCCTCCTCATGCCACCTCCAACAAACCTCTTTCCACACACATCACTTGCATGTCCCACAAAACATTCTTTCATCAACCCCCATTCCTCCCCTAACTCCCCGACTTCTCTTTCTTTCACCCTGTCATATGCCACTCTCAACCTGTCCTGATATTCCTGTCTCTTCTCTGGCTTTTTCAACTCTTCCACCTTCACTATTTCCCTTCTACATCCCCCCACACTATTTCCCCACTCTTTTGCTACTACCACTTTTGCTTCAACCAAAAGATGATCAGACATCCCAGCAGCCACACCCCTGAATGCATGTACATCTTTCACTCTACCAATCATGCTCTTTGCTACCAACACATAATCCATCAATGTTCTTTCTTTCACTCTTCCATTTGCCACTCTCATCCATGTATACTTATTTATTAACTTCTTCTTAAATAAACTATTACCTATCACCAACTCTTGCTCCACACACATATCTAACAGTCTCTCGCCACTCTCATTCCCACCTGGTACCCCATACTTTCCTACAACACCTTCTATCTCTCCATCACCCAACTCTGGCATTCAAGTCACCCAACACAACTACATAGTTCCTTCTACTCAGACCATCCACACATCTAGTTAACTCATTCCAGAATACATCCCGCTCTTCCACACTTCTCTCACATCCTATCCCATACGCACTAACAAAAGCCCAACATTCCCTTCCTATCCTAGCCCTCACCCACATCAGCCTAGATGACACTTCTTTCCATTCCACTACCTGATTTACCATCCATTCACTCAGCAATAATGCCACACCTTCTCTCGCTCTCCCCCTTTCAACCCCAGACACCCTACCCGTCACATCACCAAATGCCACTTCTCCTTTTCCTTTCATCTTCGTCTCACACAATGCCAATACATCCATCCTCCTCTTACCAAACATATATCCAATCTCACATCTTTTGCTCTCTATCGTACTACAACCACGCACATTTAGACACCCCAAAACTAGAGTTTGGGGAGAAGTTATTCTCCCCTCTACTCCCCTTCTTCTTTGACGTCTCGCATTAGGTTGATACAAGGGGGGGATTCCTAGTCCCCCGCCCCGTCCACTTTTAGTCGCCTTTTACGACACGCATATATATATATATATATATATATATATATATATATATATATATATATATATATATATATATATATATATATATATATATATATATATATATATATATATATATATATATATATATATATATATATATATATATATATATATATATATATATATATATATATATATATATATATATATATATATATATATATATATATATATATATATATATATATATATATATATATATATATATATATATATATATATATATATATATATATATATATATATATATATATATATATATATATATATATATATATATATATATATATATATATATATATATATATATATTTATATATATATTTATATATATATATATATATGGATTCGGCTTTTACGTCACGAGCTCCCTTTTCTACTAAGGGCTAGGACGGTTGCCTTCTTACGAGGGACTTGCTTTGGCAGATGTAATCGTTACCCTGAGTGTATGCCCTTACTAACCTCAGTCCGTGACGGGGCGCGAACCCTCGACCTGCCGCCTCAGAGTCGCGGATGCTACCATTTTGCCACGGAGATTACTATATATATATATATATATATATATATATATATATATATATATATATATATATATATATATATATATATATATATATATAGATAGATAGATAGATATAGATATAGATATAGATATATTACACACTGATGTGACCTAGATTAGATTGCCTACTAGGGGGAAAATGTTCCCTGTTTTTATATATGATAATGACTTTATTTGACTGTAGTAGATCCCTATATAGTAGAATTTCAAATTAAATTTGAAATCAAGCAAAGAGTGAGATTGAGAAGAGATAGTAAAATTAACCGGGACAGTAGTTAAGCTGAAAAGTGTCTTGCTCGTTCGTTCGTTCGTTGTAGATATTCACCCATGAGGGTGGACTGTCTATGGTGGGCCCGTTGGAGAAACCATCTATATATATATATATATATATATATATATATATATATATATATATATATATATATATATATATATATATATATATATATATATATATATATATATATATATATATGTATATATATATATATATATATATATATATATATATATATATATATATATATATATATAAATATATATATATATATATATATATATATGAGTTTTTATAAGAAAGATAACATTGGCGGCTACAATATATTCTGGTTACATCTGTGTTATTGCTGAAAACCGCTTAATGAATAAAAGGGATAGGGCAGGAAAGGTTCAGTGTGTGGTAGGGAGTCCCTGTCAACTCAACAGGATACAGGGAAGCAGGAAATATATCATAATATGCGTGTAAGTGAGCAATGAAACACAAGAAGTATTCATGAAGAGAGAGAGAGAGAGAGAGAGAGAGAGAGAGAGAGAGAGAGAGAGAGAGAGAGAGAGAGAGAGACTGTATTTTGAAGCTATTGTAGGAGGAGAACGGAAAACGACATGAGGACAGATATATATATAGTGATATATATATATATATATATATATATATACTATATATATACTATATATATATATATAGATTATATATAGATATATATGGAGAGGTCTCTGGACAAGGACCATATATACATAGGAGGTCTATAGACATATCGATATCTGAGCAGTACATCGATATCCTAGCTACTATAGATAGCAGGGCGACTATATATATCAGATAGGATATAGGTATATAGTACGACTGGTATATGCCCGATCCCTGGCCTGAGAGAGTCATGAGAGCGAGTTACGAGAGAGAGCCAGAGAGTAGAGAGAGGAGAGAGAGAGTAGTCAGAGAGAGATGAGAGATGCATGAGATCAGGTCAGACTAGCGTGAACATAGCGACCATAGGCAAGACAGCTAGCGTGTTCTGCAACACGATCTTCTTAGACTTTTAGCGTTATTTATAAGGTATCTATGACCTAAAAGGGAAACCTTTGATGTTAATCTTGAAAATATTGAGTAAAATATATTTGTGCAGCATCTCTTTGCTGGAACCTCTTAGTTACAAGGAGAATACACAAATTCACTTTTTTGATAGCTACTCTAAATTTATTAAGGTAATCGTACTCTTCGCGATTGTGAAAGTGTAAATGTTTGATGCCAGATTGAGAGTAACAAAGAAAGCCAGAGTCAAACTTCATCCCACATCAGTGTAAGAAAAATTAAGCTACTCACTGTGGTGTACATTGAAGTCTCCAATGTTGAGAACTTCGGCATAAAGGTGGGAAGATAGCAATAACTCATGAAAAGAGGACAGATATTCAAAACAAGACATAAAGTCAGTGGAGTTTGGAAAAAAGTAGCAGTAGAAAAGGAATATAGTGGTAGTGGAGTGAGACTCCTTCAACCAGAGAACATCAAAGTCAGGACATTCTTAGGCCATTACACTTGCAAAAGGATTGTTGTAGTAGGCACAGATCCCTCCTTTGGAACGAAAACGAGAATACAGGTTATAGTGAGAGATCTGAAATGGGTCAGTGGAAACATAGCTACACAACTGGGATTCAGAGAGAAAGAGGAGTTTAGGGAAGGATGTACCCAAGTGTTGTTTTACACACAGAGATAGATTCTTAGATATATAGATATGATAGTAAATATAGTATATATAGTATAT
>JAXCGZ010023287.1:30000-32500 GCA_037179515.1 Halocaridina rubra
TGCTTGTTTCCAGCATCTTGGAATCTCCCCCGACTCCAGTGACTCCTTAAATATGATACTTAGTGCCACTGATATTGTGTTTGCGCATTTTTTAAGCACATGAGGGGATATGTCATCAGGACCTGTAGCTTTATGAACATCTAAATCCATCAGCGCTTTGCATACCTCTGTGGCTGTAAGGTTGATGTTCTCTAATACCGGCCCTTGAGCTTCTATCACTGCAATCTGAGGGGGTGGGATATTTTCTACTGTAAATACTGACTGAAACTCCTTGTTCAATTCTTTGCAGATCTCTTCGTCCGTCTCAGTGATGCTTCCATCCGCTCTCTTTAGCCTTAAAACCTGTTCTTTTACCTTCAGTTTTCCTCTGATAAAGCTGTGGAAAAGCTTGGGATTTTCTTTAGCCTTCCTGGTGATGTCCCTCTCATAATCTCTCTCTGCCTCTCTCCTTTTACTTAGGTAGTCATTTCTTGCTCTTTTGTAGGTTTGCCATTCATTTATGTTTTTTCTCCTCCTATACCTTTTCCAGCATTTGTCTCTCCACTCCTTAGCTCTTTTACACCCATTATCGAACCATTTCTCTCTGGCATGAATTACACCTACTTTGGTGACAGGTATGCAGCAATCTACTATCTTCCCATATTTCTCACAAAAGATGTCATACATTTCTTGTACAGATTTGTTGTAAAATAAGGTTCTCCAGTCAATAACTGCAAAAAGCTCATTCATTTTGATGTAATCTCCTTTCGGATAGTTCCTCCTCATGTCCTCAGTGCCTCTACTCTCAGGAAGAATATCTTCAATGATATACTCCATCAACAACACACAGTGGTCACTCTTTCCAAATGGTGGTTCATACTCAATATTTTCAATATCCAACACATTATCTGTGAACACTAGATCAAGTAGTGATGGCTCATCCCCACCCCTGGCTCTTGTTGGTTCCATTACATGTTGGTGTAGGAAATTCCCTTGTACGCAATCTAGGAATCTTGCCCCAAATGTGTCCTCACCACTGTGTGGGTCAAGATTTATTCAATCTATCTCTTTATGATTAAAGTCTCCCATAATCAAAATCCTACATTTTTTCTCCCGTGCCATGTTAACAACTGAGTTTATGACTTCAATAGTACCTATATGACTTTCCTCATAAATTTCAAGCCTATTTTGGTTCCTTGGTGGGTTGTATACAACAGTTATTATAATGCTCTCTGACCCAGTATTTATGCGAGCAACAAGAAATTCCCTGAACTCACTTTCTATAGCCAAGTTTATTTCTTCAACTTGAATCCTCTCACTTATGAGCAGTGCTATCCCTCCACCAGTCCTCTCACATCTTTCAACCCTTAGTATTCTGAAGCCCTTAGGAAAAACTGTGACACTGTTTATGTCCTCACTCAACTTAGTCTCTGTAATTGCTACTATATCTGCCTTACTGTTGTGAATCCTATCTTTTAATTCTACTGCCTTACCAGCTAATCCATCAGCATTTGTGTATAACAATCTTAATGAGGCCCCATCCCTTGATCTTCTGTCATTATCTTCTTTATCTCCCCTTTGTCTGGAAGTATTCTGTAACGAAAATTTTTCTTCTCTTCTTCATTTCTTTCATCATTTAACCTTCTTGCCTCTTGCAACAAGTTTTTGATCTTTCCCATCTCTTCCTGTGTTCTGTATCGTCTAATGAACACTTCTTTGCATTCTTGAAGGTCTTTTAGACTTTTTTTTTCTCAACAATATTTCCCTACATGTTTCCCCTCTCTCAAAGGTTACTTTTGTTGGTCTCGGCTTTCCTTCCCTCGAATATTTACCTAGTTGGTGTATGTTTACAATATCCTCAGGACCACATACTACTCCAAGCTTTCTTATCAGGTCTACAACGCTAGCTTTATTTTCTTCAAGTCTCCCCTGCCATGTTGGCTCCTGGGATTCACTTATGCCTGAGATTACCACTGTCTTCTCCTTATCAAGTGCCTGTCTGATGAGTGGGTTTGCCCTTTCCATCACAACGTCTTTCATTTTTTCGATTACTGTCTCTTTATAGTCAACTGTTTGTATGTTTTCCAGTGCCACCACCTTTACAGCCTCTTTTACTGCCACATTCCCCTTTAGTGCATCAGCAAAGGACGTTTTCATGGCATCATTTTTCATATTCAGCTCCTGGAACTCTTTTCTGAACTGTTCAATGTTTTCCTTAATCTGAACATTCCAAGCAGCAATCTCGTCTCTCTCAGAAGAGAGCAGTGAACTAACATCTAATTCCTTTAGGTTGTCATTCAGCTGTTTGTTTTTATCTTCTTGTTTAGAAATTCTAGATTCTAGTTGACTCTTTTCCCCTTCCAGCTTCTTTATTCTTTTTTCTAGTTCCTTTCTCTCCTGCCCTTGTGCTTTATTTGCCTCCTCCAAAGATCTTATTTGTTCTCTGAGTGTTTCATTCTCTTTCATTTCTCCATCCATATTCCGAATTTTATCATCAAGGCTTATAACCATTTCCTCTAAC
>JAXCGZ010023287.1:42500-50028 GCA_037179515.1 Halocaridina rubra
CAGAACAAATTATATGTAGTGAGGTGTAATAATAATAATAATAATAATAATGATAATAATAATGATAATAAAAAAAAATAATACCTGTTATACTGTAATAATAATCACCTCTGACAGCTGCTACTAGTTTGTGGTGTTATGTATTATAAATTTGTTTTCTTATCGTAAAAAAAAACTATTTTATTTAATAAACCATAAATCATATATCATATTAATCTTCTTCTTTCTTCTTCTCAGCATTATTTTTTGTATGGGGACGCCGTTGTGAATGAGTCGTCTCCATCTATTTCTGTTATGTGCTTCATTTTCATCAATACTTTTCCATTGCAAGTCTTCCCCTATACAATCACATATATCATATATCATATTAATAAAGTGTAATATGTACAATGATAATAAGATTTTGTAATAATAATACTGTACAGTAGCAACCTTTTAAACATGTAGCGCAAGTTTGTGGTGATGTAAGAGAAAATGCAAAAAGACCATAAAGTATGAATCATATAAATAAACTATAATACGTATGGTAAAAATGACACTGTAATGGTACATTCAGTAAACTGCTATCAGTGCCAACCTCTTATACTGGGTAGCAGAGGTTTGAGTTAAAGTTTAGCGGTGTCTACACTCCCCATGCTCGAGAGCAGAGGAAGGGGGAAAAGGAAGAGGAGGCAGAGTAAGGACCAGTAGGCAACGGGATGGGTTGTTGTACTGTAATTGCGCAAATACTTTTTTTTTTAATAAACCGTACAACATAAGTCATAATAATAAATTGTAATATGTACAATAGTAATGAGACATTATAATAGTACATGCATATACACATTGCCTCATTCCCCCTTGTAAGAGGGTTGGCAGACCCAAGAACACGAATTCACCATGATCAACACATACCTCAACCATTCCCTCCCTTCCACTCTGCTTGGATCAGCCACAAGGTAGGCGGGCAAGGATACTCTACAATGAGGCCAGACAGCCTTATTTAGAAATCCGTTTGGCCTGTGTCACCTATGCACAATCTTCCTCCACTCATTATTATTTCTTGAACGCACTCTCCCTTGCTCCACTGATATTCCATGTGCATCCAGTGCCTTTTTCACGCCATCCATCCATCTCATTCTAGGTCTTCTTGACCTAACACCAGGCACTTCTGCACTTCACACTCTCCACTATTCACTCATCACTCATCATTTCAATGTGTCCAAACCAACTCAAAACTCTCTCATCTAACCTATCCAACAGTTTCTTTTCAGAACCTGTTCTATATGCCAATTATGCTTCTCAAACACTCATCTCCATTATATTCAATTTGTTCCTTTCATCCTCTTTTGCCTTCCAAGTCTTTGCTCCATACAATGCTGTCAGAACAATCACACCTTCCTATATCCTTTTCTTTGCATTCTTTCCTAAATATCTATTTTTCATTACACTCTTCAACTCACCTAGACTTTTACTTGCTTCTTTAACTCAGTGACTTACCTCTGCATTCACTCCTCCACTGATTGATACATGCAACCCCAGATACTTAAAGCTCTCAAGTTTTTCAAGAAACTCCCAATTCACTCTCATTTTCAATCTCCTCGTGCATCTCATGACTTTATTTTTACCAATATTCACCTGCAACTTCCTTCTTTCACACACTCTAACAAATGATTCAGTTCAATCTAAGTATCAGCCACAATAACAGTATCATATGCCAATAGCAATTGATTAAAACTCCACAATCTTCCATACTCACCTACTAGTTCCAAGCCTCTGTCTAATAATCGTTCATATACTTCCCTTACCACTCCATCCACATACACATTAAACAACCATGACAACATTACACAACCTTTGTGTAACCCTACATCCACCTCAAACCAATCACTCTTACCATTCCCAACTTTCACACATGCTCTACTATTCATGTAAAAACTCTACACCTCACTCAACAAACTTCCATTTGTTCCATACAACTGCAACACACTCCACAACCCCTCTCTATCTACCCTGTCATAATCTTTCTCTAAGTCCATAAAAGTCCAAAAAGTGTCCCTACCTTTCTCCAAGAACTTCCCACACACCTATCTTGTCACAAGCACCTGATCCGCATATTCTTTTCCTCTCCTGAACACATATTGTTTTTCCCCAAATAATTTCTCAGTACCATTACTAATTCTCTCGATTAAAACTCTTCCATAAACCTTACCAACTACACTCAACAAACTAATTATTCTAAAACTACTACACTCATACTTACCTCCTTTCCCTTTGTTAAGTGGAACTACACATGCATTTCTTCAAGAAACTGGGACCCTCTCTATCGTGAAACATACATTCACCAGCCTATGCATTCAGTCTACTACTGCCTCTCCATCTTTTGACAAGCATTTAGCATGCCATCCATCTATCCCTGGTGCTGTACCTGCTTTCATTGCTTCAAATGCCAAATGTACCTCCTCTTTTGTTATTTCTGTATCATTCTTTTCACCTAACACTGGAATTCTTCATTCATTTCCCACAGCCACAATCTGTACCCCTCTAATATCTTCCTCAATTAGCAGTTCCTTGAAATTTTTAGCCTATCTCTCTCTCACATTTAATTCATCTACTAGCATTTGCCCATCTACGCCTTTTAACCTCTCCTCCCTACCAGACTCACCTTTATTCTCTCTTTTCACTTCCTTTCAAAACAGCTTTTATTGTAATGCTACATATAGTAAACTCTTGTAGAGTAACAACCATTCACAGAAATCAAGTAGCGAAGGTTTCAGGTGACATATGCGAGGAGATAAAGTACAGTGGTGTCTACATTTTCCCTTGCTCAAGAGCTTAGGTGAGGGTAAGAGGAAGAAGAGGAAGAGTAAAAACCAGTAGGCAACGGGATGGGTTGTTGTACTGTAATAACGCAAATATATTTTGTTACTAAACAGTAAAACATAAATCATATCAATAAATTGTAATATGTCCAGCAATAATGAGACAATGTAAGAGTACATACAGTAAACTCTTGTATAGTACCAACCTTTTACAGTAAACTGGTAGCAAAGGTTTGAGGGGATATAAAGGGCCGGGCATGAAGAAAAAATTAAGACAAAGGAAAAGAGAAAAGGTTACAGACAAGGCAGAGATAAGGTAATAATACACAAAGGAAAAGGACAGACTGAAAGAATAGCCAAAGTACTGAGAACCTAGAGTTATGGCAGGATTAAGCCCTGAGATGAAGATAGGTCCGCTTTTTGAAGGAAGATAGGTTATAACCAATTAGGAAAAAGAGAATATGGAGGAGAGTTCCAAAGTCTGAAGGTAAATGGGATGAAGCAGTTGCTGCACTGACCAATCCGCAAGGTACATATCTCCACACAGTACCTGCCTGACGAGGCCGCTAGGCGAGTAATACGCGGCCTCGGCACTAGGGGAGGGATGCAACTCGCCAACTAATCAGAGCAGCGATGCAAGAAGAAGTGATAGAAAAGCTATTGGGATGATATCTTACGGCAAAGAGAAAGAGAAGCCAGATTAGAAGTTAGAGAAGGGTCATTAATGAGTCTAACTGCCTTAAATTTAACCCTATCAAGAAGATAAGTATAAGAAGAAGCACTTCAGATGAGCAAGCAGTACTCTGAGCAGGGACGGATAAGACATTTAAAGACTTTAAGTAACTGTAAAGACTTAATGTAATGACGAAAACAAAACAGAACCCCCAATTTTTTGGATGCAGGTTTAGAAATTTGTATTTTGTGATTCCTCCAAGACAACTTAGAGGCTATATCGATTCCTTATATGATAGCCAAATTTAAGAGAGTAAATTCAGTTATTTCAAAGACAATGGGGCTAAAGAGATAGCCAGAAACTGTCTTGGAGGCATCAAATTTAGCTAAATTTTGGGTGACCCACTCAGATACACTCTACAACTTGGAGTTGAGAGTAGAAGAAAGAGTGATACAAGACTGATTACGAGTAACAGATGAAGGTTGTGAAGTAAAGAGAGGAAAAATGAAGGGTAGAATCGTCGGCAAAGGCATGAAGAAGAGAGGTAGATGGGGACTGAAGAAAATCATTGATGAACAGAAGGAACAGAGCAGGTGAAAGAACAGATCCCTGTGGAACAACACTGGTAACAGGGAATGAACTAGATGTTGCACCGTCAACAACTACAGATTTAAATTGGCCAGAAAAAAACTGGAAATCATGGAACAAAGAGAAGGAGTAAAGCCATTAGCAGGGAGTTTGGCCAACAGTGCCATGTGCCAGACTCTCTTTAAAAGCCATAGAGATATCAAGGGTGACGACAAGGAATTCTCTTTAGTTCCTCAGTGAAAATAACCATACTTGAGTAAGATAGGACAGGAGGTCACCAGTGGATCTTGAATTGTGGAAACGGTACTGGTGATCTGAGATAAGTAAGTTAGATTGAAGATGTTTCAAAAAGTGAGCACTGAGCAAAATTTCAAAAAGTTTAGCGATAGAGGAGGTCGATAGGTTGAAGGAATAGAATGGTCACCATTCTTAGGAACAGACTGCACTAGAGAATGTTTCCAAGATGAAGGATAAATTCATGTTGAGAGAAAGAAGCGAAAAAGATGGCAGAGCACATTCATCCACAAACTCCTTAAGGAACCTTGCGGGGATACCACCAGGAAGAGATGCCGTGTTCATCTTTAGTGGGCAAAGAACCTTATGAGCTTTGTGTGAAGAAAGGATAAGGGAGGGCATAGGGTTAAAGAGGGATAAATATTGAGGAAGTGGTGCACTGGAATCATTTACAGAAGAGTTTTCAGAAAAATGAGAGCCAAAGAGAGTGGCTTTGTCAGTGGGAGAGCAAGCTAGAGAATCATCAGAACGAATAAGAAGGGGAATGCTTGAGTTACTGAAGTTTTTGGAGAGATTTTTGGCTAAGGACCAGGAAAATTTGGCAGTGGGAGAGGAGTTGAGATCATTAACTTTCTTTCTTATAAAGGAAGCCTTAGATCTTGGAATCTGAGCAGCACAGCAATTTCTAGCCTAATATAAGCAAAGTGAGTTAAATCATAAGGAGAGGCATGGTACGACTGGTGTGCCAGATCCCCTGCCTGCATAGCCATGGAGCAGGCACGGTCTAACCAAGGATTTGGGGGAGAAAAACTTTTTATAGAGGAGCGGATGTATGCCTCCATTCCCAAGGTTACAATCTCGGCAACTTTTAGGGCTACCTGATCAGGGTTGCGGGACCAAAAGCATTAATTATCCCATGGAAGTCAAAGGGGAAGTTGCTCAAATCTTCATGTTGGGTATGCTCAAAGTACCAAAGACGGCACTGAGTAGGAGGGATTGATGGAGGGGGCACGAAAATGGAAGAGATTTAGATCACAGAATGGTCAGATTTACAAAGAGGAGAAAACATAGAGTATGAGTTGTTTGAAGTGTTAGAAGTAAGAAATAGGTCCAGAGTATTGGCTGCATGTTTGTGTCAATTGAGAGCACAATTACGATGTTTGATAATTTGCTTCCAGATCATGAGTAATGGAGAAAGCAAGGGCCTCTCTTCCTCCCACATCAGATTGAGAAAAATTAAGCCATTTACTGCACTGTGCATTGACGTCTCCAATATAGAGAACTTCAACATGCCGGTGAGAAGATGACAAGAATTCATGGGATGGGACAGATATTCAAAGAGAGACACAAAGTCAGTGGAGTTTAGAGAACAGTAGCAAAAGCAAAGAAATATAGTGGCAGTGGAGAGATAGAGTTTCAGTCAGAGAACATCAAAGTCAGGAGATTTAAGGTCCATGAACCTTGCAATAGGAGTATTAGTACTGCAGTAGACAAAGAAGGGGTAAAATTTAGCAGTTTTTACATTACCCTTTTGCTCGAGAGCGGAGGAGGAGGAAGAGGAAGAGGAGGCAGTGTAACAGAATAAAACAGAATCTTCCCCAATGTTGCCATTGGTGTTCCATCCAAATTGTTAAAAGGTTTTCAATTTCTTCGATAAGTCTTCCCCTCCTCTTACTAATAATATTAGACTGCATAGGCACTGCATTTTTTATATGTTCCATAATATTTTCTCTATATTTGTAAATCGTGCCAACATACATAATTTTTTCACCATTATCAAGTCTCTTCATTATCACCAATTTTGTTTCCAATAAAAAGGCATGTCTTTTTTTTAGAAGTACCACTGACATCAATAGCCTGACGCTTTTCATCACTTTCACAAAAAATTCTGGCACACAACGGAGAGTTTCAATATATATAAGACGTAATTTGAAAACAGACTGGGACAATGGGATAACTTACAGGTACAGTGCTGTCTGCACCTTCTTAGTGGCCGAATGTTGTACTATTGGCACTTGTCGCTGTGGGGACAGTTTAAACCTGCTGCAATATGATTTTGTATTTTTTTCTATGATTTTTTGTAATTTTTTACTTCTGCTGGACTAAGTTCATATATGCAAATATTTGTAACTCGATTGTTCATAAGTAGGGGAACATCTGTACATGGTAGTAAATGCGATCTTCATGCTTGGAACAGTTTGTTGAACGTGGCAGAAGAATGCATTGTTTCGTGGTACTGTTGTGTATGTATATATCAAGTTCATGATTTTATTTATTCATTTGTGTATGCATTGTGCCCTGTGGTGGCGGGCACAGCATCAAAGAATAGCCTAAGCGTATTCCCTGCTTGTCGTAAATGGCGACTAAAAGTGGACGGGGCAAGGGGACTAGGAATCCCCCCCTTGTATTAACCTCCTGCGAGACGTCAAAAAAGAAGGGGAGTAGAGGGGAGAATAACTTCTCCCCAAACTCTAGTTTTGGGGTGTCTAAATGTGTGTGGTTGTAGTACGATAGAGAGCAAAAGATGTGAGATTGGATATATGTTTGGTAGGAGGAAGATGGAAATATTGGCATTGTGTGAGATAATGATGAAAGAAAAAGGAGAAGTGGCATTTGGTGATGTGACAGGTAGGGTGTCTGGGGTTGAAAGGGGGAGAGCGAGAAAAGTTGTGGCATTATTGCTGAGTGAATGGATGGTAAATAAGGTAGTGGAATGGAAAGAAGTGTCATCTAGGCTGATGTGGGTGAGGGCTAGGATAGGTAGGGAATGTTGGACTTTTGTTAGTGCGTATGGGCCAGGATGTGAGAGAAGTGAGGAAGATGCGGGATGAATTCTGGAATGAGTTAACTAGGTGTGTGGATGGTCTGAGTAGAAGGAACTATGTAGTTGTGTTTGGTGACTTGAATGCCAGAGTGGGTGATGGAGAGGTAGAACGTGTTGTAGGAAAGTATGGGGTACCAGGTGGGAATGAGAGTGGCGAGAGACTGTTAGATATGTGTGTGGAGCAGGAGTTGGTGATAGGTAATAGTTTTTTCAAGAAGAAGTTAAGAAATAAGTATACATGGATGAGAGTGGCAAATGGAAGCGTGAAAGAAAGAGCATTGATGGATTATGTGTTGGTAGCAAAGAGCATGGTTGGTAGAGTGAAAGATGTGCATGCATTCAGGGGTGTGGCTGACTTGGATGTCTGGTCATTTTTTGGTTGAAGCAAAAGTGGTAGTAGCAAAAGAG
>JAXCGZ010023288.1:0-12500 GCA_037179515.1 Halocaridina rubra
GTCTACACAACTGCATTATTTTAGTATTTTATTAATTGTTAATCATAGACATTGAAACGGAAAATTAAATGTTAGTTTATTATTTACTTTTCTTAACACTAGACCGCAACTCATAAGAGAGGAGCTATTATCAAGCAGCAAGAGGTTGTTCGTAAGTGTCATTATAGTATGATGACATTGATATGCGCTTCGTGGGAGTGACGATGGACTACAGCAGCTTTTGGCTGGTGAGAAGATATTTGGAATAGTTTGAATGTAAAACCATATGTAGGGGAATAAAGGTCGGGCGGAGAGGGTGAAACCTGATACCTATTCAAGTTACATGTGAGACAGTGCAGTGAGAGGTTGTGTGCTCCATATAGCCTAGGTGAGTCGTATTCTGAAATAAAACAAAAACAAAAACATAGAATTCTGTATACAAGGTTCTAGCAGATGCTATGTATGTTTTTTGTAGTTGCTTATCTAAGTTTGTGACTGATCTACTTATTGTTTATTCTTCTTCTTCTTCATCTACATCTTTTCCCACTTTTATGTGGGGTCGATGTTTCTGGCCAGTTTTCTCCATTTGTTTCTGTCCCATACCTCATCACCCAACAAACCTTTAGACCTCAGGACGTCATTGATGCAATCCATCCACCTACGCTTTGGTCTACCTCTCCTTCTCCTATCCTGTATATCCATTTCCATCACCCTCCTCCCAACATACTGTTCATCCCTCCTAACGACATAACCATACCATCTTAGTCTACTTTCTTGTATCTTATCTGATATTTATCTAACTTTTGAGTTACCTCTAATTACTTCGTTTCTGATCTTATAGCTTCTTGTCACCCCACACATCCATCTCAACATCCTCATCTCTGTCACATCCAGTTTTTTCTCTTGTGGTTTCTTTATTGCCCATGTCTCTGCTCCATACATCATCGCAGTTCTCACAACTGTCTTATGCACTTTACCCCTAAACTTAATCCCTATTCTCCAGTCGCACAGCACCCAGACACTTTCTTCCAGTTCTTCCATCCCGCTTGTATTTGGTGGGTTATTTCTGACTCTAGGTCACCATCCTCTGTTACTGTTGATCCCAAATACTTGAACTTTTCAACTCTTTTCAACACCTTCCCCTGCAAATTGACCTCCCCATCCTCATCATCTCTCAACCTCAAGTACTCTGTCTTCTTCCTGCTGATTTTCAGTCTTCTATCCTCCATCACTCTTCTCCACTCGTCAAGCTTCTCCTCCACTACCTCTCGTCTGTTGCTACACAGTACAATGTCATCTGCAAAGAGCATACACTACGGAGACTGATCTCTAATACCCTGGGTTGCAACATCCAAGACCAGATCAAATAGATATGGACTCAAAGTAGACCCTTGATGCAGACCAACATTTACTGAGAGACTTTTCGTCAAGCCCACATTGCTCTTAACATTTGCCTCTGCCCTCTCATACATATCTTGGATGATTCTTACATATTTCTCGGGGACTCCCTTTTCTCTAATACACCTCCACACCTCTTGACATGGTACTCGATCATATGCCTTTTCCAGGTCAATAAAGACCATATGCAGTCCTTTCTGTTTCTCCCGATGCTTTTCCATTATTTGTCTCAAGGCAAATATGGCATCCACTGTCCTTCTTCCAGGCATGAAGCCAAACTGTTCATCCCCAATTGTCGTTACCTCTCTGAGTCTCCTCTCTATGATCTTCTCCCATATCTTCATAGCATGACTTAACAACTTTATACCTCTATAGTTTCCACACTCCTGAATGTCTCCCTTCCCTTTATAGATTGGGATGATTAAGCTTCCTCTCCACTCCTCTGGCATCTTTTCCTGACTAAAGATCTTTTGCATTAAGTCCCAGAAGATTTCTATGCCTTCCTCTCCAAGACTCTTCCATACCTCCACTGGCATCTTATCAGGTCCTGCTGCCTTTCCATTTTTCATTTTCCTTACTGCCTGCTCTACCTCTCTTCTAGCCACTGTTGTTGTATCTGCTTCATTTGGAAGTCCATCTTCAAATACTGCTCTTGGGTTCTATTCATTTAGTAATCCTTTAAAATAAGTTTCTCATCTTCTTTTTATATCTTCCTCTTCTGCTAGAACTACTCCATATTTATCCTTTATTTGTCTTACTTGGGTCAAGTCCTCAGTTGCAGCATCTCGGGCCTTGGCAATTCGCCATATTTTCTTCTCTCCTTCTGGTGTTTCCAGCTCTTCATAGACTTCATTCAGTTTCTCTGCCTTTGCTTTTGCTGCTGCTCTCCTTGCCTCCTTCTTTGCCTGATTGTACTCTTCTTTAGCCTGCTCCAGGCCTCATAAATCTGCCTTTTTCTTAGCTTCTTTCTTGTTCTTCACCCATTCTTGCACTTCCTCATTCCACCACCATGACTCTTTATCATTTGGGGGTTTCCTTCCTGATGACTTTCCAAGTATCTCCTCACCAACCCTCAAAATCACCTTACTATTCTCTGTCTACCATTCTTGTACACCAAGAATAAACAATAAATGAAACTTATAGTTTATCCCAATACTTATTTCTTTTCTTTCAGATCATGTCTGCCTCAGCTACTTCTCGTCAAAGTGCCTAAACAGCCTTGATTCTTTTTGTTATATCTGTGGCAGTCTCACCATTTCCAGTCTAAAGTCAAACATCAGCGCATTTGTCCAGCAAGCCTATTTCACATATTTTGATGTAAAGCTTGGTGGTCAAGACAGGTCTTGGGCCCCTCACAACGTGTGCAAGCAGTGCGTCTAGAGTTTACGAATGTGGACCAAGGTAACACGTGATAAACTGGCATTTGGTATACCTATGACTTGGCGAGAACCAATAGATCATTGCACAGACTTTAGCTTTTGCTTAGTGAAAATTTCAGGATATAACAAGAAAAACAAATATAAAATCGAGTATCCAAGTCTACCATCAGCTATACGTCCAGTGCCTCATTCAGCTGAAATCCCAGTGCCAGATTCAGCTCAACTACCCTCTCTTGATGATTGGGATCCTGATGAAGAACTCAGTGACAGCCATGATGCAGATTTTGAAAGTGAAGATGACTCAGCTTGTAAGGGATTCGATCACAATGAGTTGAATGATTTGGCACGGGATTTGGGACTGTCAAAAAATGCTTCAGAAGTTCTAGCCTCAAGACTGAATAAGACAAATTTTCTTGAAAAAGAGCAAAGATGTCCTACTTTTGATCAAGAGAAATTTCATTTCTGCAGTATTTTTGAAGTGACAGTAGCTTTGTATATTGCCATAACATGCAGGGTTTACTGCAGAAATTGGGAATTCCGATGTACAACTCAACTGAATGGCGATTGCTCATCGACAGCTCAAAGAGTAGCTTAAAGTGTGTCCTTCTCCACAATGGCACCTCATATGGTGCTGTCTCAATTGGACATTCAGTTTGTCTTCATGAAGAACATGGAGACATAAAGAGAGTCACTGAGGTGTTGCAATATCACGAACACAATTAGATCATCTGTGTTGATCTTAAAATGGTATGCTTCCTTCTTGGTCAGCAACGTGGTCACACCAAGTATCCTGGCTCTCTGTGTATGTGGGATAGCAGAGCTCGAGAGAAGCATTGGGTGGAGAGGAATTGGCCTCCAAGACCTGACCTCAAGCATGGTGATCCCAACATTCTACATGAGCCACTCGTTGACAGAGAGGAAATTATATTCCCACCTCTACACATTAAACTGGGTTTAATGAAGCAATTCGTTAAAGCTTTGAAAACTGAAGGAGACTTTTTCAGGTACCTCATTTTGGAATTTCCTGGCCTGTCAATTGAAAAAATCAAGGCTGGTGTGTTTGATGGTCCACAGATTCGGCAGCTCATTAAAGACTGTCATTTTATCGGGACAATGTCAGAACTTGAAAAGAATGCTTGGTCATCATTCAAAGACCTTGTCAAGAATTTTCTTGGAAATAAACGAGTACAGAATTACACCAAAATTGCCCAGAAACTCTTGGAGAGCTACAAACCTGTCGGATGCAACATGAGCATCAAGTTGTATTTTCTGCACAGCCATCTTCCTATCTTCCAGGGAAACCTTGGTGAAGTCAGCGATGAGCAAGGTGAACGATTCCACCAAGATTTGAAGGTCATGGAAGAACGGTATCAGGGCAGATGGGATGTAAATGTGATGGCTGACTATCGTTGGAGCATAAAGCAAAATTGTCCACAAACTGAACTCTCCAGGAAAAGCTATAAGCTTAAATTTTTACCTTAAGTAATTGCACACAATTTGACTTAAAGTAATAATATCCTTTGTATGAACAAAATATATTTGTACAAACATTACAGCCAAGCAATGCTTTTCTATTTTCCATCTTATATATATATTTTTAAACCATACAATAATATGAGCACAAATATACTAGATGCGGTATTTTATGTTTTTTTTATACAAAGTGAGGGTATCCTGCAGCATGCAGACCTGTCGTGATACAGAAAACTGGGGTAATTTTTCGATTTAGAAGCCAAAAGTTAGTCAAAAGCAAGTGTCAGACTTAACTCAACGAAAATTGTGTTCCCCAGTATTATTGATAAAATTTAATAACATGATTACAACCGAGAAGCAACGCTGAAAAGGAAATCTCCTCGCAAAGACACACTCTCCCACACAAACACACGACTAGGAGGCTGGTAGTTACGAGCATAGGGCTCTTTCCCGTGAGTGCAATTAGATTAATTAGCTTACATAAAGACAGCGTGCTCAGAAAAGTGGGGGACTAAAACCCACCTGATAAGGATAAGAAGGTTATGCCTGTTATAACAAGGGCGTCTTGTTTCTGATAACACAGGTAGGGGAATTCCGAACCCCAGTAACAGTACATCGTGGATCCAACTCCTAGACAGGTCCCGCCGATAATTCCGCAGACCACGAAACATCCAAAGAACACAATTGGCACTCTCATGGTGACGAAGGTGCCACACATCTAAAAATAAAAAGAAAGTGTGTTATAGAGAATATGAGTTAAATCTTGATATAAGACTTGGCATTAGTCACTCTTATTGTGAAGCATGTGCAAAAAAATATCAAAAAAGAAGTCAGTTATGGTAAAAATAACAGTGATTTACGGGTAGATAATCTTGAATAAGGAAAAAAATCATGATGAAGAATTATGACAATTGTTACTGTCAAGGTGAAATAAGCGCCACACGTGTCCAATGACAAAGAAATTCTGGTAGAAATCATAGTCGTGTACGACTAGAAATGCATTTGACTGTGACAATAGGGACTGGGGGGATGACGAGGGTAATTTTTGTAGGGGTGCATGCAGAGATATTATCATACATAATCGCATGTGATGCCTAAGATGTATTGGTTTACACTAATTTTAATCAGGAATAAGAATTAAATCATGGAATATTTTGTGGGAAACTTTGCGTATGTTATTTCCATCAAATATAACTGTAGACATTCTAAGAGCATGAGAAATTGAAATACATCTGAAAAGACAGCTATCACGGTTTACCCATACATCACACCATGCTATATGACAATAAATATTGTGACCGTAACAAAGATACGACACATCTTGAAAGAGATATAAAGCTTGTTAAAGATCATAGCGGTTTACACATAGAGAATTCTTTTATCTTAGGTTTATTCTTAATTCTTGGAGTGAAATTTAATGATGCTTGGTTAACCACACTCATTCATAGTGGAGAGGAAATATATGATGTGCTGTAATTTTCCCATCAAAGGACCTAGTTCGAGTCCGTCTCATTCCATGGTGACAAAATAAATATTTTAAAAGTCATATTAAGGATTTGGTGTGGACAGGAGTGCCATCTATAGGCTTTTTGTCGTGTTGACTAACAAAGTATGATGAAAACGCCGTTTGATTTGGCAGGTTTTTAGTGGAACCAAAAGCATCATGAGCTCAAACAAGAAAATAGGCTGTTGTCTGGCGTTCCCTAGTCCCTGCCACACCAAGAGGCATAGAAAGTACTCCACTGAATATGGTAGACAATTGCTGGCATCAAGTATATTTAGTGGTTAGAAAAGAGCATAAGCCTCCAAAGACGTGTCCTGCAACTCTCCAGCTTGATAAAAACATCATCTGTATGCAGATTATTTCATCTACGCTGTTTTCTCTTTATCAATGATCCTCTCCAGTCCCATCCTCCTCCTTTCTCCACGCCTTTGCCGACGATTCTACCCTTAAATTTCTTGTGCTTTCTCATCACCACCTTGGTCTGCTGTTTGAAATCAGTCTCGTTTCACTCTTTCTTCAACTCTCATTTTCGATTTACAGAGAGTATCTGAGTGGGTACCAAAGAATCAGTAAAATTTAATGCCTCTGTACTCATTTTCTGGCTATTTCTTTTTCATCATCTTCTCCCGATGGCCCTATTATCTTCCCTAACTACAAAAATTATTCTGTAAATTCAATAAACATATGAGGAATTCAGAAAACCTATAACTTGTCTTGGAGGAGTCATATAATTCAGATTGATTAAACTGCATCTAAGAAATTTGGAGTGTCATTCCTTTTCCTTCCTCTGTTACAAAAATTCTATAAAGTCCTAATCCATCCATGCTTAGAATCCTGCCTTCACATCTGGGGTTTATATCAACTATCCTCCTCCTACTTATAATCTCCATTCGCTTTCTCTTCGCTGGAAGGTATCATATATTTCTGTTTCCTATCGGTACTTCTTCCATCGCTGCTCTTATGAGTTGAGAGTTGCATCCAAAATTTCGATGACAAGTCTACAGAATAGTAATACTAGTACTGTGTATAGATCTGGAAGTTCGCGAGTTGATCGGTGCAGTGATTGCTTCTATCCTTCCACCACAAGACGCTTGAACTCTCTTCTTTTCTCTTCCCTAAGTTTTATAACCTTTTCTTTTTCAAGAATCTGATCTGTTGTCATCTCAGTGTCTAATCATGCCATATTTCTAGTTCTACATTACTTTGACTATTCTTACTGCCGGTCTATTTTTTTAAATTTTATTATCATTCTCTTACTTATGTCTTCTCCGTAAGCTTCTATTTTCTCTTCGTTTTAGTTGCTTCCTGTTGCTATGCTCGATATGTACAATTATCTTTCCACGTCATGGTGTCACACTCAAAAAAAAAAAAAAAGCAGTGATTTAAAGTTCACTTGATCGTTAAAGCAGAAAATTTAATTGTATGTAAGAGAAAAAAAAGATGGGGGGACGATGAATAGATTTATTTATTTTTTTTTTTGCGAACTGAATGAATGCTAAAAATATTCAATCTTTATTAGTTATTTGCTTGAGTACATAACCACTAATATTTTAATAGACTTCAGCTCGATTTCAGACAAGAATATTGCTACAGAAAGTGATACTCTTCTGGGCATTTATATATGCAGTTTGATCTAAGTAAAATATATCTATAATTTTATCAAAATGCTTACGTATTTGAATATGATATTACTGTTTTAAGTTATTTCATA
Organism: Halocaridina rubra; assembly: GCA_037179515.1. Classification (NCBI taxonomy): domain Eukaryota; kingdom Metazoa; phylum Arthropoda; class Malacostraca; order Decapoda; family Atyidae; genus Halocaridina; species Halocaridina rubra. The sequence continues at coordinate 7,445 of JAXCGZ010023288.1, forward strand.
ATTATTGTTTGGTGATGATGCTATGGATATAATAATAATAATAATAATAATAATAATAATAATAATAATAATAATAATAATAATAATAATAATAATAATAATAATAATAATAATGATGATGATAATGATAATAGTAATAATAATAATAATAATAATAATAATAATAATAATAATAATAATAATAATAATAATAATAATAATAATAATAAAAATAATAATTATAATAATAATAATAATAATAATAATAATACTAATACAGTTCGTTGGTGTTCCGGTTTTACGTCACGGACTCCCTCTTCTACCAAGGGCTAGGACGGTTGCCTTCTTGCGAAGGACTTGTTTTGGTAGATGTAATCTTTACCCTGAGTGCATGCCCTTGCTAACCTCAGACCGTGATGGGGCGCGAACCCTCGACCTGACGCCTCAAAGTCACGGACGCTACCGCTTGAGCCACGGTGACTACAACAATAATAATGATAATAATAATAATAATGATAATAATAATAATAATAATAATAATTATAATAATAATAATAATAATAATAATAATAATAATAATTATAATAATAATCATAATAATTATAATAATAATAATAATAATAATAATAATAATAATAATAATAATAATAATAATAATAATAATAATAATAATAATAATAATAATAATAATAATAATAATAATAAAAACAACAATATCATTGTACTGTATTTACTTACCATAGCCCCGTGTTGAGCCATTGTATTGTTGTCGCTGTTGTAATTTTGTTGTTGTAGCCTTTAATTACAATGTTGACAACTATTTAAGCCTTAATTTCTATTGGAGCTTCTCTTGATTATGCAGATAGAATGTATTTGTTCGTATTTTGAGTTACTTAAAAGCTTATTTATTTTTCTATAGGTTTATTTTCTTTTTATGTTTTATTAGCAGATTTATTTCCTTATTTATTTATAATTAACTAATTAACTTTTTTGTGTCTTTTTCTTTCAATTCTGAAAAAAAGGAAACACAGGATTAGTGTTAATAATGAACACATTAATTTACTGTTAAGTATAAAAATAGATAAAAAGACTACTTCAGTATAGACAATGCATAGATGAATAAATGAATAATGAATTAAAGAAGGAGAATTATTGGTCGAATAATAATGTCCATTTTGCATAAATGCAAATGGCTAAACTTGCTTCTTAAGGATAGTAGGATGGCCATGGCACCAGCCGCCCGTTGAAAGACTACGACTGAAGGTATTAGGATGCAACTAGGACTGGTCCAGACAGTTCCAGGTTGAATCTTCCTTCAGGACGGTTCTTTCCTCATGCCTACATCTACACTGAATATTCTGGCATATTCATTACACATCTCTTGCTATTCCATTACATTTGACAAGTCACAACATTCTGCACATCTTTCTCTTTTACTTTCCTTTTCCTCACATTTTGTCATTATTTATGGAAGGTTCACAACTAATGGCCCCCAGTACCCGGCATAGTGGGGTGCGAAGAATCTCCGGGGATAGTGTTGACTCCACCATTGGCTTGAGGGCAGACACGCCTGGTGGTAGTAATGGTTCTGCTCTTAACCTTGCACCTCCTAATAGATCTGTTTCTTTTACTCTTCACTATTCAAACATTCGTGGGCTGAACTCTAATCTTTCGTCTGTGAAACATCACTTGGGCACTTTCCTCCTTAACCTCCTCCTCCTATCTGCAACCCAGTTGTCTATACATGCTTCCACTGACCCTTTCCAAATCTCCCACTATAATCTGTATACTCGATTTCGTTCCAAAGGTGGGGTCTGTGCTTACTGCAACATTAACACTCCTACTGTGAGGCTCATGGACCTTGAATCTCCTGACTTTGATGTTCTCTGGCTAAAAGTCTATCTCTCCACTACCACTATCATCCTTTGCTTCTGCTACTGTTCTCCAAACTCCTCCGAGTTTGTGTCTTTCTTTGAATATCTCTCCTCGTGCCATGAGTCCTTGCTATCTTCTCACCCACATGCCGAAGTTCTCTACGTTGGAGACTTCAATGTACACCACAGTGAGTGGCTTCATTCTTCTCACACTGATGTGGGAGGAAGCGAGGCTCTTGCTTTCTCTATTACTCACAATCTGAAGCAAATTATCAAACATCCTACTCGTGTTCCTGATCATCACGAACATGCTGCTAACACTCTTGACCTTTTTTTTTTACTTCTAACCCTTCAAACTACTCTTATTCCGTGCTTTCCCCTCTTGGTACATCTGACCACTCTATGATCTCTGTCTCTTCCATTTTCGCTCCCCCACCACCAATCCCTCCTACTTAACGCCGCCTTTGGCACTTCGAGCGAACTCAATATGAAAATTTGCGTAACTTTCTCTTTGACTTTCCATGGGATGACTACTGCTTTCGGTCCCGCAACCCTGATCGGGTAGCTGTAAAAGTTGTCGAGATCATGACCGCGGGAATGGAGGCGTACGTCCCCTCTTCTACAAAAACTTTCTCTCCCCCTAAACCTTGGTTTGACCGTACCTGCTCCATGGCTATCCAGGCTAGGAATCAGGCTCACCGATCTTACCAAGCCTCTCCTTCAGATTTAACTCGCTCTGCTTTTATTATAGCTAGGAATCACTGTACAGCTCAGATTCGAAGGTCTAAGGCTTCCTTTATAAGATGGAAAGTTGATGACCTTAACTCCTCTTCCACTGACAAATGCTTCTGGTCCATAGCCAGAAACCTCTCCAAAAACTTCTGTAACTCAAACTTTCCCCCTCTCATTCGTTCTGATGGTTCTATAGCTTGCTCTCCTACTGACAAAGCCACTCTCTTTGGCTCTCATTTTTCTGCCAACTCTTCTATCAACGATTCCAGCGCACCTGTTCCTCAGTCTTTTCCCCTCTCTAACCCTATGCCCTCCCTTATCCTTTCTTCACGCAAAGTGCATAAGGTTCTTCGCTCACTAAAGACAAACAAGGCATCTGATCCCGATGGTATCCCAGCAAGGTTCCTTAAGGAGTTTGCAGGTGAACTGGCTCCTGTGCTTTGCCATCTTTTTTGCCTCATTCTGTCAACCAATATCTATCCTTCATCTTGGAAGCATGCTCTAGTTCAACCTGTTCCTAAGAAGGGTGACCGCTCTATTCCTTCTAACTACCGACCTATTGCTCTAACCTCCTCGATTGCTAAAGTTTTCGAAACTTTGCTCAATGCTCACTTCTTGAAACGCCTTGAATCTAACTCACTTATCTGCGATCACCAGTACGGCTTCCGCAAGGCAAGATCCACTGGTGATCTCCTGTCCTATCTTACTCATGTATGGTCATCTTCTCTGATGAACTATGGGGAATCCTTTGTCGTCGCCCTTGATATCTCTAAGGCTTTTGACAGAGTCTGGCACAAGGCTCTGTTGGCCAAACTCCCTGCCTATGGCTTTACCCCTTCTTTCTGTTCTCTGATTTCCAGTTTTCTTACTGACCGTTCTATATCTGTAGTTGTTGATGACGCGACATCTAGCCCTTTCTCTGTTTCCAGTGGTGTTCCACAGGGCTCTGTTCTTTCACCTACTCTCTTCCTTCTCTTCATCAATGGTCTTCTACAAATCCCCATCTTCCTCTCTTCTTCATGCCTTTGCCGATGATTCTACCCTTCACTTTTCCTCTGCCTCTTCTTCACAACCTTCATCTGTTACTCGTAATCAATCTCGTATCACTCTTTCTTCTTCTCTTAACTCCGATTTGCAGAGAGTATCTGAATGGGGCACTCAAAATTTAGTTAAATTCAATGCTTCCAAGACACAGTTTCTGGCTATCTCTTTATCTTCTTCTCCTCCTGATAACCCTATTGTCTTCGAAACTAATGAAATTTACCCTCTTAACTCTATCAGTATATTAAGAATCCATATAGCCTCTAACTTGTCTTGGAGGAATCACATAATCCAAATTTCTAAATCTTCATCCAAAAAATTGGGGGTTTTGTTTCGTTTTCGTTATTACTTTTCCTCATTGCAGTTACTTAAAATTTACAAAGGTCTTATCCGCCCCTGCTTAGAATACTGCTTACACATCTGGGGTGCTTCTTCCTTTACTTATCTTCTTGATAGGGTTCAATCTAAGGCAGTCAGACTCATTAATGATCCTTCTCTTACTTCTAACCTGGATTCTCTCTCTCTTCGCCGTAAGGTATCTTCCCTTTCGCTTTTCTATCGCTACTACTTCCATCACTGCTCTGATGAGTTGGCAAGTTGCATCCCTCCTCCACTGCCGAGGCCGCGTAACACTCGCCAAGCGGCCTCATCTCACAGGTACTATGTCGAGATTTGTAGCTCGCGGATTGGTCGGTGCAGCGACTGCTTCTTCCCATCTACCTCCAGACTCTGGAACTCTCTTCCTCCTTCTGTCTTTCCTACTTCTTTTGACCTTTCATCCTTCAAAAAGCAGATCTATCGTCATCTCAGAGCCTAGTCCTCCATATCTCTGGGTCCTCTTTACTTTGACTGTTTTTTCTGTCTGTCATTTTCCTTTGTGTGACATTACCTTATCTCTGCCTTGCCCTTAACCTTTTTCTTTTCCTTCGTCTTAGTATTTTCTCGTGCCCGGGCCTTTGTTGATGAGGGCAGTTTCTGCCTGTCCCAGTGTCACACTCTTAAAAAAAAAAAAAAAGTTTCGAGGTTTGGGTTAAAAGAGCCCGACATTCAATTCCAGGTACAGATGTTATTAAAAACAAATTATCTTAAATTTTCCTCTTGTATACTTATGCGTTAGTTGTAGTGATTTTATTAAGGGATTCTTTCTCTCTCTCTCTCTCTCTCTCTCTCCTCTCTCTCTCTCTCTCTCTCTCTCTCTCTCTCTCTCTCTCTCTCTCTCTCTCTCTCTCTCTCTCTCTCTCTCTCTCTTTATATATATATATATATATATATATATATATATATATATATATATATATATATATATATATATATATATATATATATATATATATAAATACAATATACTATATGCAAATATATTTTATCTCTTGTCGAGATTCGAACCTAGGACATATCATCATTATGCCAAGGCACTACCATCTACACCA
>JAXCGZ010023288.1:17500-32500 GCA_037179515.1 Halocaridina rubra
AAACACCACACTGACAAGAGTGCAGTTTTCTCTTTGAAGCAAGTAAAAACTTAAGCAATAATCTGCAAATATTTAGTACTACCACAACTACTAATAATGCAACTAATATGTTTAGTAGGTTGGTCATGGCACCATCCGCTCGCTGAAAGACTAAGACTGAAGGCATTACAGATTCAACTAGGACTGGTCCACACAGCCCCGGCATGAGTCTTCCTTTAGGACGATTCTTTCCTTATGCCTACGTCTACATTGATTATTGTGGTATATTCGATACACATCTCTTGCTATTCCATTGCATATGCCAAGTCACAACACTCCCCATATCTGTTTCTTTTTGCCCTTTTTTCCCTCATATTTGCTATATTTATTGAAGGTCTACAGCTTAATACCCCGGTACCAGGCATAGAGGGGTGCTAAGAATCTCCGTTGCGGATCTTCTTGACTTGACTACTGGCTTGAGTGTAGACACACCTAGTGGTAGTAATGATTCTGCCCTTAACCTTGCACCTCCCAATAGATCTGCTTCTTTTACTCTTCACTATTCTAACATTCTTGGCCTGAACTCTACTCTTTTATCTGTGGAACAGCACTTGGGTAATTCCTTCCCTAACCTCCTCCTCCTATCTGAAACCCAGCTGTCTAGCCATGCATCCACTGACCCATTTCAAATCTCTCACTTAAACCTGCATTCTTCTCACACTGATGTGGGAGGAATTGAGGCCTTTGCTTTCTCTATGACTAATGATCTGGAGCAAATTATCAAACATCCTACGCGTGTCCCTGTTCGACATGGACATGCAGACAACACTCTTGACCTATTTCTTACTTCTAACCCATCAAGGTACTCTTATTTTATGCTTTCTAATCTTGATAAATCTGACCAATCTGTGAAATCAATCTCTTCCATTTTTGTTCCCCCTCCACTAATCCCTCCTACTCAGCGCCGCCTTTGGCACTTTTAGCGTACCCAACTTGAAAATTTGCGTAACTTCTTCTTTGACTTCCCATGGGAGGACTACTGCTTTCGGTACCGCAACCCTGGTCAGTTAGCCCTAAAAGTTGCCGAAATCATGACCTCGGGAATGGAGACGTACATCCCCTCCTCTACAAAACTTTCTCTCCCCGTAAACCTTGGTTTGACTGTGCCTGCTCCATGGCTATCCTGGCCAGGAATCGGGCACACCGATCTTACCAAGCCTCACCTACCTATTTAACTCACTCTGCTTTAATTGTGGCTAGAAATCGCTATGCTGCTCATATTCAAAGGTCTAAGGCTTCCTTTATAAGAAGGAAAGTTGATGACCTTAACTCCTCTCCCACTGACAAATGCTTCTGGCCCATAGCGAAAAAGCACTACAAAAACTTCTGAAACTCCAACTTTCCTCCTCTCATTCATTCTGATGGTTCTATAGCTTGTTCTCCCACTGACAAAACCACTCTCTTTGGCTCTAATTTTTCTGCCAACTTTTCTATAAATGATTCCAGTGCACCTGTCCCTCAATTTTTACCCCTCTGTAATCCTGAGCCCGCCCTTATCCTTTCTTCATTCAAACTGCATTAAGTTCTTTGCTCGCCAAAGATGAGCAAGGCATATGGTCCCGATGGTATCCCTACAAGGTTCCCTAAGGAGTTTGCAGATGAACTAGCTCCTGTTCTTTGTCATCTTTTTTGCCTCATTCTGTCAACCAGTATCTTTCTTTAATCTTGGAAGCATGCTCTAATTCAACCTGTTCCTAAGAAGAGTGACCACTCTATTCCTTCAAACTACCGACCTATTGTCCTAACCTCCTCTATTGTTAAGGCTTTAGAAACTTTGCTCAATGCTCACTTCTTGAAACACCTTCAAACTAACTCACTTATCTCCGATCACCAGTACGGCTTCCACAAGGCAAGATTAACTGGTGACCTTCTATCCTATCTTGCTCATGTATGGTCATCTTCTCTGAGGAACTATGGGGAATCATTTGTCTTCGCCTTTGATATCTCTAAGGCTTTTGACATAGTCTGGCACAAGGCTCTGTTGGCAAGACTCCCTACCTATGGCTTTACCCCTTCTCTCTGTTCTCTGATTTCTAGTTTTCTTTCTGACCATTTTATATCTGTAATTGTTGATGGTGCAACATGCAGCCCTTTCCTTATTACCTGTGGTGTTCAACGGGGCTCTGTTCTTTCACCTACTCTGTTGCTTCTTTTCTTCAATGACCTTCTACAGTCCCCATATTCTTCTCTTCTTCATAGTTTTTCTGACAATTCTACCCTTCACTTTTCTTCTGCCTTTTCTTCAAAACCTTCATCTGCTACTCGTAATCAGTCCCGTATCACTCTTTCTTATACTCTCAAGTCCGATTTGAAGAGGGTATCTGAGCGGGGCGCTCAAAATTTAGTTATATTCAATGCCTACAACACATAGTTTCTGGCTATCCTTTTATCTTTTTCTCTTCCTAATAACCCTATTGTCTTTGAAACTAAATAAATTTTCCCTCTTAATTCTATCAACATATAAGGAATCCAATAGCCTCTAAATTGTCTCAAAGAATCACATAATCCAAATTTCTAAATCTTCGTCCAAAAAATTGGGATTTCTGTTCGGCTTTCATCATTCCTTTTCCCATTTATAGTTACTTAAAATGCTATAAGTCTTAGCCGTCCCTACTTAGAATACTGCTCACATATTTTGGATGCTTATTCTTATACTTATTTCCTTGATAGGATTGAATCTAAGGCAGTCAGACTCAATAATGATCCTTCTCTTACTTCTAATCTGGATTCTCTTTCTCTTTGCCGTACAGTATCATCCCTTTCTCTTTTCTATCGCTACTACTGCCATCGCTGCTCTGATGAGTTGGCGAGTTGCACCCCTCCCTCACTGCCGAGGCCGCTTAAACACTCCAGGCGAATTCTTCTCACAGGTACTGTGTGGAGATTTGTACCTCATGAATTGGTCGATGCAGTGATTGCTTCTTCCCATCTACCTCCAGAATCTGGAACTCTCTTCCTACCTTTGTCTTTCCAAGGTTTAGGGGGAGAGAAAGCTTTCGTAGAGGAGGGGATGTACGCCTCCATTCCCAAGGTCACGATCACGGCAAGTTTTAGGGCAACCTGATCAGGGTTGTGGGACCGAAAGCAGTAGTCATCCCATGGGAAATCAAAGACGAAGTTACGCATAATTTCATGTTGGGTACGCTCAAAGTGCCAAAGGCGTTGCTGAGTAGGAGGGATTGGTGGAGAGCGAGCGAAAATGGAAGACAAGGGGAAAGCGCAGTTGAACCATTTTCTTTTGCCTCTCCTGTTCCCGCATACTTGGCCGTCGAGGAGGATATCTATCTATATCCCTCTCTCACGACACCTATCCCATGGACGTTTCCCTACCTCCATAATTTCGATTTTGCAATCAGAACTCACAGTGATGGTTCTATATGGGCCGAAAAATGGGCCTACGTGGCCATCCCAAATACAGACACAGTAGATATTACTTTTGGGCGCGAACACAGCCCTATGTAAGCACACAACCGAAATACATTGTAGCTGCAAGTGCTTGCAATTTTTCCAGCGGGTAAATTGGAAAAAAATTTGAAATTGCAGGTTGGGGAAGCCTGGGAATAGAATAGAGGCTGTATATGTTGGTCTACACCATTCAGATCGTTATTCCAAGATATGTAGGATATACCTGAGTAACTTATAGAGCATTTACAAGACGTTAATGTGTGTGTGTGTGTGTGTGTGTGTGACCTTATTAGGTATTATTGAAATAAAAAATAAAAAAGTCTTGAAATGCTGATAAGAGAAGCCACAAACAGTAATAGTATCTTACTAACAGGGTAGGACCTGAAATAAAAATAATTGTAGTACTGTTGGTAATATGAAGACAGTAATAAAGCAAGGAGGAAAGTACAGTGATAATAACAATAATAATAGTAGTAATTATAATAACAATTATAGTAGTAAATTACAATATGCAATTTTTGACAAGAACAAAAATTCTAATATTTAATTTCATAAAAATGCTCATTTTAAACCAAATTCTTTTGATCCGGTTCTTTTACCATTCTCGAAATTCTTCTGTTTCAGTATACAATAATGTGGCCACCCAACTTTCCTGTTGTTTGGTTATCTGTGGTAAGCTCAGATTCCTTTAAGACAGTTAAAATATGTGGCAGACAGCTCTTTATTACTACTCAGTTTTAAGTCTGCCCTATCATGTGTAACATTAGCATGCAAAAAACTCTAGAAAATAATGAAAGTAACTCACGTGTATTATCTAGCAATTTATCAAAAATAATTAACCAGTCAATATACCCAAAGTCAACATCTTATAAAAACTTGGCTTCATGCATGCAAATACTAATGAAGATATATAGAAGGGATCGATACAGTAACTATCCTTCACCCTGTCTACTAGTAGTTCTTACTAAAGGCTCTTTTGCTAAACTTTCTGAGAACAAAATTTTCCTTAATGACATCTTAAAAATGATAACATTAATTTAGTACAGATTAAGGTAAGTTGCATCCTAACTATATTCTTTTTTGTCTAACACTTTAAAAACAGAATGAAAAATGCACACATACATACACCTATTATGTCCGTGTTTCTTTTTTTTTAAACGGAGGAACGATTCGAAGCACACATTCGCCAAAATTCAAGCAAACCTCCAAACAAAATTTAATCAAAATACCACAAAAATATTCAATAATTATGCAAAGCAAAAGAACTAATAATTACCTTTTCACACAAAAAATAAAAGGAATTACCTATAAAGAAATTAAATTACATACTCAAGTAATCACAAATTATCTTAATTAGCACAATAATAATTATAAATATCTCAACAATAAACACTAATTATCTGCAGATAAGCATCACAAAATTGTTACTTTCTTTATCTCTGCAAAATATCACAATTCTCATATTAGAGCTATCCCAATATTTCTATATATTAAAAAAAAAAGGATATATGCTTGCCATAATTAGAAAATAATATTACACTTGCAAACAGTAAAAGAATAAACTTCAACAGACCACCTTGGCCAAACTACATAATTCTGTGAAAAGAAAAAACTCATTCATTGATTCGCATCCTTTATCAGTTACGATCACTCATGGTAATCCGAAAAGACAGTGTGAACTGGTTTAAGTATACTTCGATTCGTATATACGTATAACTGTCATAAGAGCAGGTCAGAGTACCTATATAATCACAGCGGGTTTGCTTCCCCACTTGAAACATCACCTCGGATATAACCTAGCAGTAGGGATGGTACTCTGATGACTCATAAAACGGTTACATAAATGACATCTCTTAATGTATTTAACAATGTCTTCGTATCTACACCCGTCTTTCTCCCACCAGTGTGGTCGCCTTCTTGGACCTCAAATCTGCCTTCGATATAGCCAACAAGGAAATTATTCTTGACCAGCTGGTGGACTTTGGAGTTCGGGGGAACATACTGAAATGGATACGGGGATATCTCTGCAACAGAACATCAAGCGTCCTTTTTAAAGGGTCGTATAGCTCCTATGAATGGCTTGAACTGGGTACTCCTCAGGGGGGTGTGCTAAGTCCTTTTCTATTCAATATCCTTATGCATCGTCTACTCTCCCTCCTTCCTGTCATCCCCGGTACTACAGTTACCTGCTATGCGGACGACATATGCATCCACACGACCTCAACTCGCGACCTTCAGCACATGCTCCATGACTTTTACGTGTCTGCTACCTCCTGTGGCCTTATTATCTCCCCAGAAAAAAGCAGGATTTTTACTTCACGCAACTGCAGAGCACTGCCCGCATTCGCCATGGGTGGTAATGTCATCCCTCACTGCACACAGTACACGTATTTAGGTGCACCTGTCCGGATCACCCCAGCTATACCTGCTCGTCAACGAATTCATCCCTTTGTGAAGAGCCTTCTTGACCGTCTGGAGCCCCGCTTTGCACCTGTCAAGTGGCTTGCCAACAATGCTGCAGGAGTCTCCATCCAAGTGGCGAGGACCCTCTACATCCTACTACTTCGGTCAGTGGTTGACTATCTGTCTCCTGCCTTGTGTCAACTTCCTAAACCAGCTCTCGAGCCACTTGAAAAGTTCCAGAATCGAGTCATGAGATTTATCTTGGGATGTTCTCTCTCTACCCGTATTGTGAGTATGCAGTTGGAGCTCAACTTACCCCCTCTTGTGGAGAGGATTTATGCCAATGTGTCCTATTTTACTGTTAAGTGTCTTCACTACCCCTTTCTTGCTCCGTACTTCTCTGCTGTCATGAGGACGTCCCTTGATCCAGACGCACCCAGGCTCCCACTTCGAGCAGGAGGTCATAACCTTATCAGGGTGGTGAGTGACATTCTCCGTGGCCTTGACATCGACCTGCCAGTGCAGGCGGCTGTCCCAGATTTACCACCCTGGCGTGTCCCCCTCCCCGCTGTCACATATACACCGACCTCGAAGGATGTCTATCCCCTCTTGCAGAGACAGTTAGCTCTGGAGACTATCGCTGATGTATCCACGTCTGTCCCTGCAGCACACCACGTCTATGTTGATGGTTCTGTGCAAGCAGATGGGAGGGCGGCATGTGCTGTGTTTTCCCCCACCATGGAGCCGCCTGTGCCGGCTGATTCATGGATTGGCCGCAGACTACCCACCTCGTCGAGCTCCACCTACTGTGAACTGAATGCCATCTTGGATGCCGTGACTCTCCTTGTTCGACGACGAGTGAATGGGGTAATAATTTGTGACTCCCAATCGGCCCTACAAGCCCTATCCTCGCCAAGACCTATCTGTGGCCGTGCTGTGGGAAATATACTATGTCGCCTCGCAGCCGCTCGGGATGCTTCTCTTGTTGTGTCATTTGTGTGGACTCCATCCCACATTGGGCTGACTGGCAACGACACAGCGGATCGTCTTGCCAAGGCGGCCTGTATGCTGGATGGGCATGCTGTGGACGCTGAGCCCTCCCTCCGATGCCTACGTAACATCATCTACTCAGCTGGGTTTGCCATGACGGTCCAGCGCAGGGACACGGAGAGGGCCAACAGTGTGTCCATACAGCACCATGATCACTTCCTTCACAGTCGCTACAAGTATCGCAGACGCGGGTTAATGGTGCGGAAAAACAATGTAGTTAGTGCTCGGCTCAGAATGGGGTATCGGCCTTTATGGCAGGTCTCCCAGACTCTAGATATGCCACAGTACACCTCCTGTACATTATGCGACCGAACTAATGCTAACACTCTTGACCACTATTGTCTTCAGTGCCCCGCAGTGAGAGATGTTTTACCACGAGGTCAGAACTTAATACAGATCTGCTCATTTTTACTTAATGATGACAACCTTGATGTTATTCTTGCTCGTTTTCCTCACTTTGGTGGCCATTAATTATATTGAAATATACATATATTTTCTGTATGTTGCTATATAATTCTGTTTGTGCATTCTGCGTTTCTCTGAGCTTTACTTTTGCATATAATGTACTCTGTGCTGCCATTCTGTGAGTTGTGTGTTAGTATGCAGCAATGTTTTATCAATATGTACACCTCCCTGTAAACCATGTTCAATTCTTGGTTTTATATCCATTTGAAGCATTATTTGTATGAACTCATGTAATGTCTGACGCCTTGGCGCAATAAATTAATAAAATAAAAAATAATGTCTTCGTACTTAGCTTCTCTATTCCTATCCTGTTCTTCAACGAATATCTCTCGATTCCACCCACAAGCACTCCCCTCTCTTTCACTCCTGTCGGTTGCAACCACTCGCTCTCCCCACGTTCACTCTCGCTTCCATACACTTCACTCTCTGTACCTACAACCCCCCAATCACACCCCCATTCACCGCGCGATTTCCCCCCATCACTCTGAAGCAGTGTGTAGGGTAGTCGCCGTGGCTCAGTCGGTAGCGTCTCCGACTCTGAGGCGTCAGGTCGAGGGTTCGCGCCCCGTCACGGTCTGAGGTTAGCAAAGGCATGCACTCAGCGTAAGGATTACATCTGCCAAAACAAGTCCTTCGCAAGAAGGCAACCGTCCTAGCCCTTGGTTGATAAGGGAGTCCATGACGTAAAACCGGAACAAGAACACTCTGAAGCAGTGTGTAGGTGGTTTCTCAATCTACTCGTCTGGCCACCTGCCTGTCAGTGTCAACTGTCCTAGTTTGCCTTCTCTATCCCCCATCAACCGCGTGATGGTGCTGTAGGGTATCTTTATCCTTCTTCTCTGGGCATTGGCTAACTCTACTACCTTTCCCTGGTACAACTCAAATTCGAACTCAAATCCTGTTATATCAAACTACAACAGCATTAATAACCTTAGGAAAATCTGTGATTCTTCATTGGATTTACATACCCGTATTTCAGGGGTAAATGACCGCAATGAATTAACAATTACAAAGCGAGCGCTCAAAAAGCGAAACTGATTGGTCGGTCATATCCTCCATCTTCTCTTTGATACTACCCCGCCAACCGCAACATCACACATGACATAAAATTCTCAATCAAATTTAGGATAAGCGAACTTCAAACATGGATTCATACTCGGTCATCCAGATGATTTTTACACGCATTTCAGAGTATATCTATGAGCCTGAAAATATCTGCATATTTACCAATATATTTACTATAGTACAAGCAAAATCGAAAAAAAAAATCCAGTATGTTTGCAAGTTTGTGGTCTAGAAAAATTTTCTATAGATTTAATTTTTTTCCATGCAACAATGCCACTCCCACAGACGACAATCTGTGGGCTAAGTACTCCACTTCCGCAATGTAAAAATGGCACTCAGATAATTCTACATGCCAATTATTCTTCCTCAAACCCAATTATTACGTTTGCCTGTTCAATATTTAATCTAAGTAACACAAGAAAAAAAAATCTAATTATTTTATTGGACCTCCTTCACATGCAATTACTCATTTTACTACTTCTTTAATTCTAAAATAATCAAGGGTACCATTATTTGAAGTATCTATTAGTACAAACTATTTAACTTAGTAATGGGTACATATGATACTGGGTGAGGGGGTTCTTCCTTCTGCTGGGCTCTCCGATTCCCCCCCCCCCCAACTATGGCATCCGTACCATTGAGACTTTTTCCTTTTGTATGGTTACCACGTTACTAATTCTGAGATCAATTCACTAAAGTTAAGCAACAAATGACACCTAGGTAAAGTGGCGTATTGCAAAGCACTTTTCGCAGTGTTATGCACAGCGAAGTAATTTGTGATTCGCTCTAATATTTTCTCCCAACTTGACCACTCGTCTGTCCATTTGACCCTTCTCATCCTTAGGGAAAGCTGTTTGAGGAGGTCTGCTGCAGGGAACATGACTGGGTGTTTGAGGCATTATACATTCACGACCTCAAAGTAAATGAGAGAATTTTTAATTTAGGGCACCTTCCCTACAAGGTTGAAGGTTGGGAAATAGCAGCTATGCTTCCCCTATCCTTCTATCTTTTTCTCAAGTTGCGTTTCCACTCGGGGTGGAAGGCTGTTCATCAAAATTGGAGGCTATGAATCAATAAGCCCTCTTTTTATCAGTGTTATTCTAGGTAGCATAGACTAGCAGTTCAATCCCTTAACTGTACATAAGTGTCGCATATCAGTATGCTTGCCTTGGATTCGGTTGTGAGTAAAAGATAAGCAATGACAATTAATACTTAGTTTATTTGGAAGTTGCAAAGTTCCTCTAGGTCTCAAAGTCCCCTGTTTCCTTAACAAGATTGTTCTTGGAAGGGTTCTTGCAATACTCTTCCGTGACGTACCACTGTGCTTGACCTAGTTCAAACCTCGGATCGTTTCAAAATGCTCAACAAAGAGGAGGTGGGAATGACTTGTGCACATGCCTCTGCCAATAAGAGCTCTAAAACCCCACTTTCCGAAAACACCCTATAATATCTGGTGTGAGGGGCGACTACAACGATGTATGTTAAAACCTCTCTGATTCCCCCCCCCCCCCAATTACGGCATCCGTACCATTGAGATTTTTTCCTTTTGAATGGTAACCACGTCACTAATTCTGAGATCGGTTCACTAAAGTTCAGCAACAAATGACACCTAGGTGAAATGGTGTATTGCAAAGCAATTTTCAAAGTGCTATGCATGGTGAAGTAATTTGTGAAGCGCTCTGTAATTTTCTCCAAACTTGACCACTCGACTATCCATTTAGCACTTCTCATCCTTAGGGAAAGCTGTTTGAGGAAGTCTGCTGCAGAGAATATTACTGGGTATTCAAGACATTTTACATTCACGCCCTAAAAAGGTAATGAGAGAATTTTTGATTTAGGGCACCTTCCTTACAGGGTTGCAGGTTCGGAAATACCCGCTATGCTTCCTCTATCCTTGTATCTTCATCTAAAGTTGAGTTTCCATTCGGGGTGGAAGGCTGTTCATCGAAGTCGGAGGCTATGGATCAATAAGCCCTTTTTTCATCAGTGTTATTCTAGGTAGCATAGACTTGCAGTTCAATCCCTTAACTGTACATAAGTGTTACATATCAATATGCAAGCATTTGACTCAGTTGAGAGTGAATGATAAGCAATGACAATTAATACTTAGTTTATTTGGAAATTGCAGAGTTTCTCTAAGCCTCAATGCCCCCTGTCTCCTTAACAAGATTGTTCTTGGAAGGGTTCTTGCAATACTCTTCCGTGATGTACCACTGTGCTTCACCTAGTTCAAACCTCATATCATTTCAAATTGCCCAACAAAGAGGAGGTGGGAATGATTTGCGCACATGCCTCGGCCAATATGAGCTCTAAAGCCCCACTTTCTGAAAACACCCCATAATATCTGGTGTGAGGGGCGACTACAACGATGTATATTAAAACCTCTCCAATCCCCCCCCCCCAACTACAGCATCCGTACCATTGAGATCTTTTCCTTTTGAATGGTAACCACGTCACTAATTCTGAGATCGGTTCACTAAAGTTCAGCAACAAATGACACCTAGGTGAAATGGTATATTGCAAAGCAATTTTCAAAGTGCTATCCACGGTGAAGTAATGTGTGAAGCGCTCCGTAATTTTCTCCAAACTTGACCACTCGTCTGTCCATTCGGCACTTCTCCTCCTTAGGGAAAGCTGTTTGAGGAAGTCTGCTGCAGGGAATATACTGGGTGTTCAAGACATTTTACATTCACGCCCTCAAAGGTAATGAGAGAATTTTTAATTTAGGGCAACTTCCCTACAAGGTTGAAGGTTCGGAAATACCCGCTATGCTTCTTCTATCCTTGTATCTTAATCTCAAGTTGCGTTTCCATTTGGGGTGGCAGGCTGTTCATCGAAGTCAAAGGCTATAAATCTATAAGTCCTTTTTCATCAGTGTTATTCTAGGTAGCATAGACATGCAGTTCAATCCCGTAACTGTACACAAGTGTCGCATATCAATATGCAAGCATTTGACTCAATTGTGAGTGAGAGATAAGCAATGACAATTAATACTTAGTTTATTTGGAAGTTGCAAAGTTCCTCTAGGCCTCAATGCCCCCTGTTTCTTTAACAAGATTGTTCTCGGAAGGGTTCTTGCAATACTCTTTCGTGGCGTACCACTGTGCTTGACCTAGTTCAAACTTCGGATCGTTTCAAAATGCTCAACAAAGAGGAGGTGGGCATGACTTGCGCACATGCCTCTGCCAATAAGAGCTCTAAACCCCCACTTTCCAAAAACACACCATAATATCTGGTGTGGCGGAGGGGCGACTACAACGATGTATGTTAAAACCTCTCCAACTTTCCTCCCCCAACTACAGCATCAGTACCATTGAGATTTTTTCCTTTTGAATGGTAACCACGTCACTAATTCTGGGATCGGTTCACTAAAGTTCGGCAACAAATGACACCTAGGTGAAATGGTGTATTGCAAAGCAATTTTCAAAGTGATATCCACGGTGAAGTAATTTGTGAAGAGCTCTGTAATTTTCTCCAAACTTGACCACTCGTCTGTCCATTCGGCACTTCTCATCCTTAGGGCAAGCTGTTTGAGGAAGTCTGCCACAGGAAATATTACAGGGTGTTCAAGACATTATACATCCACGCAATCAAAGGTAATGAGAGAATTTTTAAATTAGGGCAACTTCCCTATAAGGTTGAAGGTTGGGAAATACCCGCTATGCTTCCTCTATCTTTCTATCTCCTTCTCAAGTTGCGTTTCCACTCGGGGTAGCAGGCTGTTCAACGAAGTCGGAGGCTATGAATCAATAAGTCCTCTTTTCATCAGTTTTATTCTAGGTAGCATAGACGAGCAGTTCAATCCCTTAACTGTACACAAGTGTCGCATATCAGTATGCATGGCTTTTGCTTGGTTGTGAGTGAAAGATAAGCAATGACTATTAGTATTTAGTTTATTTGGAAGTTACAAATTTCCTCTAGGTCACAATGCCCCCTGTCTTCTTAACAAGATTGTTCTTGGAAGGGTTCTTGCAATACTCTTCCGTGACGTACCACTGTGCTTGACCTAGTTCAAACCTCGGATCGTTTCAAAATGCTCAACAAAGAGGAGGTGGGAATGACTTGTGCACATGCCTCTGCCAATAAGAGCTCTAAAACCCCCACTTTCCGAAAACACCCCATTATATCTGGTGTGGGGGGCGACTGCAACGATGTATGTTAAAACTTCTCCAATTTCCCCCCCAACTACGGCATCCGTACCATTGAGATTTTTTTCTTTTGAATGGTAACCACGTCACTAATTCTGATATCGGTTCACTAAAGTTCATTAACAAATGACACCTAGGTGAAATGGTATATTGCAAAGCAATTTTCAAAGTGCTATGCATGGTGAAGTAATTTGTGAAGCGCTCTGTAATTTTCTCCCAACTTGACCACTCGTCTGTCCATTCGGCACTTCTCATCCTTAGGGAAAGCTGTTTGGGGAAGTTTGCTTCAGGGAATATTACTGGGTGTTCAACACATTTTACATTCACGCCCTCAAAGGTAATGAGAGGATTTTTAATTTAGGGCACCTTCCCTACAGGGTTGCAGGTTCGGAAATACCCGCTATGGTTCCTCTATCCTTGTATCTTCATCTAAAGTTGAGTTTCCATTCGGGTTGGCAGGCTGTTCATCGAAGTCGGAGGCAATGAATCAATAAGTCCTTTTTTCATCAGTGTTATTCTAGGTAGCATAGACTAGCAGTTCAATCCCGTAACTGTACACAAGTGTCGCATATCAGTATGCATGCCTTTTACTTGGTTGTGAGTGAAAGATAAGCAATGACAATTAGTACTTAGTTTATTTGGAAGTTGCAAAGTTCCTCTAGGTCTCAATACCCCCTGTCTTCTTAACAAGATTGTTCTTGGAGGGGTTCTTGCAATACTCTTCCGTGACATACCACTGTGCTTGACCTAGTTCAAACCTCGGATCGTTTCAAAATGCTCAACAAAGAGGAGGTGGGAATGATTTGCGCACATGCCTCTGCCAATAAGAGCTCTAAAACCCCACTTTCCGAAAACACCCCATAATATCTGGTGTGGGGGGCGACTACAACGATGTATGTTAAAACTTCTTCAATTTCCCCCCCTCAACTACGGCATCCGTACCATTGAGATTTTTTCCTTTTGAATGGTAACCACGTCACTAATTCTGATATCGATTCACTAAAGTTCAGCAACAAATGACACCTAGGTGAAATGGTGTATTGCAAAGCAATTTTCAAAGTGCTATGCATGGTGAAGTAATTTGTGAAGGGCTCTGTAATTTTCTCCCAACCTGACCACTCGTCTGTCCATTCGGCACTTCTCATCCTTAGGGAAAGCTGTTTGGGGAAGTCTGCTGCAGGGAATATTACTGGGTGTTCAAGACATTTTACATTCACGCCGTCAAAGGTAATGAGAGGTTTTTTAATTTAGGGCACCTTCCCTACAGGGTTGCAGGTTCGGAAATACCCGCTATGCCTCCTCTATCCTTGTATCTTCATCTAAAGTTGAGTTTCCATTCGGGGTGGCAGGCTGTTCATCGAAGTCGGAGGCTATGAATCAATAAGTCCTTTTTTCATCAGTGTTATTATAGGTAGCGTAGACTTGCAGTTCAATCCCGTAACTGCACACAAGTGTCGCATATCAATATGCAAGCATTTGACTCGGTTGTGAGTGAGAGATAAGCAATGACAATTAATACTTAGTTTATTTGGAAGTTGCAGAGTTCCTCTAGGCCTCAATGCCCCCTGTTTCCTTAACAAGATTGTTCTTGGATGGGCTCTTGAAATACTCTTCCGTGACATACCACTGTGCTTGACCTAGTTCAAACCTCGAATCATTTCAAAATGCTCAACAAAGAGGAGGTGGGAATGATTTGCGCACATGCCTCTGCCAATATGAGCTCTAAAGCCCCACTTTCTGAAAACACCCCATAATATCTGGTGTGAGGGGCGACTACAACGATGTATATTAAAACCTCTCCAATTCCCCCCCCCCCCTCCCCAACTACAGCATCCGTACCATTGAGATCTTTTCCTTTTGAATGGTAACCACGTCACTAATTCTGATATCGGTTCACTAAAGTTCAGCAACGAATGACACCTAGGTGAAATGGTGTATTGCAAAGCAATTTTCAAAGTGCTATCCATGTTGAAGAAATTTGTGAAGCGCTCTGTAATTTTCTCCCAACTTGACAACTCGACTGTCCATTCGGCACTGCTCATCCTTAGGGAAAGCTGTTTGAGGAAGTCTGCTGCAGGGAATATACTGGGTGTTCAAGACATTTTGCATTCACACCCTCAAAGGTAATGAGAGAATTTTTAATTTATGGCACCTTCCCTACAAGGTTGCAGGTTTGGAAATACCTGCTATGCTTCCTCTATCCTTGTATTTTCATCTCAAGTTGCATTTCCATTTGGGGTGGCAGGCTGTTCATCGAAGTCAAAGGCTATGAATCAATAAGTCCTTTTTTCATCAGTGTTATTCTAGGTAGCATAGACGTGCAGTTTAATCCCTTACCAGTACACAAGTGTCGCATATCAATATGCATGCATTTGACTCGTTTGTGAGAGAGAGATAAGCAATGACAATTAATACTTAATTTATG
>JAXCGZ010023288.1:37500-42500 GCA_037179515.1 Halocaridina rubra
TAGCTTATATCTGCTATTCTTAGGAATGAACGCATTCTAACTGAATGCCACTATGTTCATATTACAGATTCCCCAACCTCACTCGTGGCTTCATTTTAGCATTTAATTCAATTCCCAATCTCATTCGGGCCATGAAATAACCAAATAACACATTACATATGTGAAAACATGAATCATTTTTTTACCCCGACCGGGACTCGAACCTAGGACTTATGATTACTAAGTCAAGGCGCTACCACTACACCACAGAAGGTTAAAAGGAATCCAACCTTATAGCTTATATCTGCTATACTTAGGAATGAACGCATTCTAACTGAATGCCACTATGTTCATATTACAGATTCCCCAACCTCACTCGTGGCTTCATTTTAGCATTTAATTCAATTCCCAATCTCATTCGGGCCATGAAATAACCAAATAACACATTACATATGTGAAAACATGAATCATTATTTTTTACCCCGACCGGGACTCGAACCTAGGACTTATGATTACTAAGTCAAGGCGCTACCATTACACCACAGGTTAAAAGGAATCCAACCTTATAGCTTATATCTGCTATACTTAGGAATGAACGCATTCTAACTGAATGCCACTATGTTCATATTACAGATTCCCCAACCTCACTCGTGGCTTCATTTTAGCATTTAATTCAATTCCCAATCTTATTTGGGCCATGAAATAACCAAATAACAAATTACATATGTGAAAACATGAATCATTTTTTTACCCCGACCGGGACTCGAACCTAGGACTTATGATTACTAAGTCAAGGCGCTACCACTACACCACAGAAGGTTAAAAGGAATCCAACCTTATAGCTTATATCTGCTATACTTAGGAATGAACGCATTCTAACTGAATGCCACTATGTTCATATTACAGATTCCCCAACCTCACTCGTGGCTTCATTTTAGCATTTAATTCAATTCCCAATCTCATTCGGGCCATGAAATAACCAAATAACACATTACATATGTGAAAACATGAATCATTTTTTTTTTACCCCGACCGGGACTCGAACCTAGGACTTATGATTACTAAGTCAAGGCGCTACCACTACACCACAGAAGCTTAAAAGGAATCCAACTTTATAGCTTATATCTGCTATACTTAGGAATGAACGCATTCTAACTGAATGCCACTATGTTCATATTACAGATTCCCCAACCTCACTCGTGGCTTCATTTTAGCATTTAATTCAATTCCCAATCTCATTCGGGCCATGAAATAATCAAATAACACATTACATATGTGAAAACATGAATCATTTTTTTAAGCCGACCGGGACTCGAACCTAGGACTTATGATTACTAAGTCAAGGGGCTACCACTACACCACAGAAGGTTAAAAGGAATCCAACCTTATAGCTTATATCTTCTATACTTAGGAATGAACGCATTCTAACTGAATGCCACTATGTTCATATTACAGATTCCCCAACCTCACTCGTGGCTTCATTTTAGCATTCAATTCAATTCCCAATCTCATTCGGGCCATGAAATAACCAAATAACACATTACATATGTGAAAACATGAATCATTTTTTTACCCCGACCGGGACTCGAACCTAGGACTTATGATTACTAAGTCAAGGCGCTACCACTACACCACAGAAGGTTAAAAGGAATCCAACCTTATAGCTTATATCTACTATACTTAGGAATGAATGCATTCTAACTGAATGCCACTATGTTCATATTACAGAATCCCCAACCTCACTCGTGGCTTCATTTTAGCATTTAATTCAATTCCCAATCTCATTCGGGCCATGAAATAACCAAATAACACATTACATATGTGAAAACATGAATCATTTTTTTTACCCCGACCGGGACTCGAACCTAGGACTTATGATTACTAAGTCAAGGCGTTACCACTACACCACAGAAGGTTAAAAGGAATCCAACCTTATAGCTTATATCTGCTATACTTAGGAATGAACGCATTCTAACTGAATGCCACTATGTTCATATTACAGATTCCCCAACCTCACTCGTGGCTTCATTTTAGCATTTAATTCAATTCCCAATCTCATTCGGGCCATGAAATAACCAAATAACACATTACATATGTGAAAACATGAATCATTATTTTTTACCCCGACCGGGACTCGAACCTAGGACTTATGATTACTAAGTCAAGGCGCTACCACTACACCACAGAAGGTTAAAAGGAATCCAACCTTATAGCTTATATCTGCTATACTTAGGAATGAACGCATTCTAACTGAATGCCACTATGTTCATATTACAGATTCCCAACCTCACTCGTGGCTTCATTTTAGCATTTAATTCAATTCCCAATCTCATTCGGGCCATGAAATAACCAAATAACACATTACATATGTGAAAACATGAATCATTTTTTTTTTTGTAATGTGTTATTTGGTTATTTCATGGCCCGAATGAGATTGGGAATTGAATTAAATGCTAAAATGAAGCCACGAGTGAGGTTGGGGAATCTGTAATATGAACATAGTGGCATTCAGTTAGAATGCGTTCATTCCTAAGTATAGCAGATATAAGCTATAAGGTTGGATTCCTTTTAACCTTCTGTGGTGTAGTGGTAACGGCTTGACTTAGTAATCATAAGTCCTAGGTTCGAGTCCCGGTCGGGGTAAAAAAAATGATTCATGTTTTCACATATGTAATGTGTTATTTGGTTATTTCATGGCCCGAATGAGATTGGGAATTGAATTAAATGCTAAAATGAAGCCACGAGTGAGGTTGGGGATTCTGTAATATGAACATAGTGGCATTCAGTTAGAATGCATTCATTCCTAAGTATAGTAGATATAAGCTATAAGGTTGGATTCCTTTTAACCTTCTGTGGTGTAGTGGTAGCGCCTTGACTTAGTAATCATAAGTCCTAGGTTCGAGTCCCGGTCGGGGTTAAAAAATGATTCATGTTTTCACATATGTAATGTGTTATTTGGTTATTTCATGGCCCGAATGAGATTGGGAATTGAATTGAATGCTAATATGAAGCCACGAGTGAGGTTGGGGAATCTGTAATATAAACATAGTGGCATTCAGTTAGAATGCGTTCATTCCTAAGTATAGCAGATATAAGCTATAAGGTTGGATTCCTTTTAACCTTCTGTGGTGTAGTGGTAGCGCCTTGACTTAGTAATCATAAGTCCTAGGTTCGAGTCCCGGTCGGGGTAAAAAAATGATTCATGTTTTCACATATGTAATGTGTTATTTGGTTATTTCATGGCCCGAATGAGATTGGGAATTGAATTAAATGCTAAAATGAAGCCACGAGTGAGGTTGGGGAATCTGTAATATGAACATAGTGGCATTCAGTTAGAATGCGTTCATTCCTAAGTATAGCAGATATAAGCTATAAGGTTGGATTCCTTTTAACCTTCTGTGGTGTAGTGGTAGCGCCTTGACTTAGTAATCATAAGTCCTAGGTTCGAGTCCCGGTCGGGGTAAAAAAATGATTCATGTTTTCACATATGTAATGTGTTATTTGATTATTTCATGGCCCGAATGAGATTGGGAATTGAATTAAATGCTAAAATGAAGCCGCGATGAGGTTGGGGAATCTGTAATATGAACATAGTGGCATTCAGTTAGAATGCGTTCATTCCTAAGTATAGCAGATATAAGCTATAAGGTTGGATTCCTTTTAACCTTCTGTGGTGTAGTGGTAACGCCTTGACTTAGTAATCATAAGTCCTAGGTTCGAGTCCCGGTCGGGGTAAAAAAATGATTCATGTTTTCACATATGTAATGTGTTATTTGGTTATTTCATGGCCTGAATGAGATTGGGAATTGAATTAAATGCTAAAATGAAGCCACGAGTGAGGTTGGGGAATCTGTAATATGAACATAGTGGCATTCAGTTAGAATGCGTTCATTCCTAAGTATAGCAGATATAAGCTAAAAGGTTGGATTCCTTTTAACCTTCTGTGGTGTAGTGGTAGCGCCTTGACTTAGTAATCATAAGTCCTAGGTTCGAGTCCCGGTCGGCGTAAAAAAATGATTCATGTTTTCACATATGTAATGTGTTATTTGGTTATTTCATGGCCCGAATGAGATTGGGAATTGAATTAAATGCTAAAATGAAGCCACGAGTGAGGTTGGGGAATCTGTAATATGAACATAGTGGCATTCAGTTAGAATGCGTTCATTCCTAAGTATAGCAGATATAAGCTATAAGGTTGGATTCCTTTTAACCTTCTGTGGTGTAGTGGTAGCGCCTTGACTTAGTAATCATAAGTCCTAGGTTCGAGTCCCGGTCGGGGTAAAAAAATGATTCATGTTTTCACATATGTAATGTGTTATTTGGTTTTATATATATATATATATATATATATATATATATATATATATATATATATATATATATATATATATATATATATATTCGTTGTTTTATTTGATGGGCTTTTCCTTCCATTATAGACTGGATGTTAACAGTTCAGTGTTATTAATATATATATATATATATATATATATATATATATATATATATATATATATATATATATATATATATGCAAAATAAACTGTTATATCACAGCACAATATGAAGCAAAAAAAAAGGCCCATAAATAAATCACAAAAAGAAGCGAAGATGTACTATATATTACGACTGGACTCCAGTCCTCTTCAGGTACAAATGAATCGATATATACAAAGCTCTGGATAAAGGTTGGGAGAGATGCTAGCTACGATTGCCAGGAGGATCCACATTGGGATTATCTTCAAACCTCAGGTCAGGTGGACGGTCATTTGACATAATCTTCTTAATGAGGCCTTTTAATAATGCTTCATCCACAACGTCAGATCGCCACTGTCCATTTGATAAATTTAAGGTTTCGGATTTTTCTATAATGGCTGCTTCAAGTATCTTTCTCCTATATTGACAATTACTCTTATATAGCAATGAGGATTCACTCCAATTAATATGGTGACTAGTATCTCGCATATGCACAAATAAATTGAATTTTTATTGGAAAATTTCATAACTCAAATATTCCCTTA
>JAXCGZ010023288.1:47500-49984 GCA_037179515.1 Halocaridina rubra
TGTAGATTATCAGGCTCCTGTTTTTTGCCGTCTTTTTTGCCTCATTCTGTCAACCAGTATCTATCCTTAATCTTGGAAGCATGCTCTAGTTCAACATGTTCCTAAGAAGAGTGACCACTCTATTCCTTCAAACTACCGACCTATTGCCCTAACCTCCTCTATTGCTAAAGCTTTAGAAACTTTGCTCAATGCTCACTTCTTGAAACACCTTCAAACTAACTCACTTATCTCCTGATCACCAGTACGGCTTCCGCAAGGCAAGATCCACTGGCGACCTCCTCTCCTATCTTACTCATGCATGGTCATCTTCTCTGAGGAACTATGGGGAATCCTTTGTCGTCGCCCTTGATATCTCTAAGGCTTTTGACAGAGTCTGGCAAAAGGCTCTGTTGGCAAGACCCTGCCTATGGCTTTACCCATTCTCTCAGTTCTCTGAAATCCTGTTTTCTTTCTGATCATTTTATAGCTGTAGTTGTTGATGGTGCGACATCTGGCCCTTTCTCTGTTACCAGTGAGGTTCC
This sequence comes from Halocaridina rubra, assembly GCA_037179515.1. Taxonomy (NCBI): domain Eukaryota; kingdom Metazoa; phylum Arthropoda; class Malacostraca; order Decapoda; family Atyidae; genus Halocaridina; species Halocaridina rubra. The sequence continues at coordinate 48,022 of JAXCGZ010023288.1, forward strand.
ACAGGGCTCTGTTCTTTCACCTACTCTGTTGCTTCTCTTCATCAATGATCTTCTACAATCCTCATCCTCCTCTCATCTTCATACCTTTGGTGACAATTCTACCCTTCACTTTTCCTCCTCCTTTTCTTCTCAACCTTCATCTGCTACTTGTAATCAGTCTCGACACCCTCACTCTCAACTCCGATTTGCAAAGGGTATCTGAGTGGGGCACTCAAAATTTAGTTAAATTCAATGCTCTAAGACACAGTTTCTTGTTATCTCTTTATCTTTTTCTCCTCCTGATAACCCTATTGTCTTCGAAGCTAACGTAATTTACCCTCTTAATTCTACCAACATATTAGGAATCCATATAGCCGCTAACTTCTCTTAGAGGAATCACATAATCCAAATTTGTAAGTTTTCATCCAAAAAATTGGGATTTCTGTTTTGTTTTCATCATTTCTCCTCCTCTTTACCGTTACTTAAAATCTAAAAAGGTCTTATCCATCCTTGCTTAGAATACTGCTCACATATTTTGGGTGTTTCTTCTTATACTTATCCACTTGATAGAGTTGAAGATAAGGCAGTCAGACTTATTAATGATCCTTTTCTTACTTCTAATCTGGATTCTCTCTCTCTTCGCCGTACGGTATCATCCCTTTCTCTTTTCTATCGCTACTACTTACATCGCTGCTCTGATGAGTTGGCGAATTGCATCCCTCCCTCACTGCCGAGGCCGCGTAACACTCGTCAAGCGAATTCCTCTCAAAGGTACTGTGTGGAGATCTGTACCTCGCGAATTGGTCGGTGCAGCAACTGCTTCTTCCCATCTACCTCCAGACTCTGGAACTCTCCTACCTTTGTCTTTTCTAGTTCTTTTGACCAATTTTCCTTCAAAAAGCGAATATCTCGTCATCTCAGGGCCTAATCCTCCATATCTCTAGGTCCTCTGTACTTTGACTATATCTTCTGTCTATCTTTTCCTTTGTATAATATTACCTCATATCTGCCTTGTTCTTAACTTTTTTCTTTTCCTTCATCTTTATTGATGAGGGCAGTTTTTACCTGTCCCCGTGTCACACTCAGAAAATAAAATAAATATATATATATATATATATATATATATATATATATATATATATATATATATATATATATACTAATTTATTAAATATGTAAGTTGTTCTTTGTAATTTGTATGCTATTTATGCCTCCAAGGAAAGAAGCCTAAAACAAAATATTTATATCTTTTCATATAATTACAATATCATAAAGATGCAGGCCATTATAACATTCTGAGAGAAATGGTTTATACCTTGATTTATAAGAAGTTGAGTAGCTGGTGTACATTGAACACCATTGGGATAAATAGGTGGGTTACAAATTGAATGATTGCAACCACCTATTGCATCTTTTATTACGTCACTTGTAGCTGTACCAATAGCTGGTAACCACGCAATTACAAGCGATGTTTGCAAGACGCTATCAATATAAACAAGTGAATTGGCCTGAATAACCCAAAATCCATCTATCACATGATTTTTTCCTTAGTAATTTTCAGTAGTAATTTTAGTATTAAAGATAGATGCTGGTTGTCCCCCCTCTTATAAGTGAAGGATATTCTCTGTATCTTTAGCAGCACCGGGCTAATAAGGTGGATTAGGATCAGAACCAGAAGGAACAGCTTGAACTTCATTTACAGTAGTAGTGGCTGTGAGCTGGAATCCACCTAGGGAAGTTTGACCACCAGCTTGCTGCTGGATTGGCACCAAAGCATATAGTTGTTGATTATTGACTGGGACATTTGGAGATGCAATGAAGAATCCGTTGTTGTTATAGGCCATTGGACCTGCATGGCCACCTGGAAAGCCCATTTGACCAGAAAATCCCGAGTTGTAAGGTACGGACTGCATGACACCATTGGGACCCATTACGTACATGGAGCTGGAGGCCTGATTGGGACGCGGCTGTGGACAACAGCACA
>JAXCGZ010023289.1:2500-5000 GCA_037179515.1 Halocaridina rubra
TATGCATGGCACACCAAAGAGAAATGGCCCCCAGTCCCCGGCAGCCTTTGAATAGGAGGGGGGTGCAAAGAATCCCCGGGTTGGGACGGACCTCTTCGATTACGACCGCAACTGAACATGGACAAACGAATTTGAATAATGGAAATAAACTTCGCTTTGGTATAATTAACGTAGCTACTCTCAGAAATAAGGAGGAGGAGCTGGTTGAGGTGATGAAGATGAGGCGGCTGTCTCTGCTGGCCCTATCGGAAACCAGGCTGAGAGGTAGTGGCGATAGGATTGTCCATGAGGACTATAGACTGATCTACAGTGGGGGAGACGATTCAAAGCATGGCGTTGGATTTCTCCTGGAACCAACATTGGGAGACGCTGTGGAAAAAGTGACCCACATAAGTGCAAGGATGGTCGAAATTGATTTGAAAATTGAAGATGGGGTCAGTATTATACAAGTATATGTGCCACAACAGGGCCGACCAACAGCTGAGAAGGAGGAATTCTATGTGGAGCTGCAGGAGACAGTGGACGGTGTCAAATACCAGAATAATGTGATCATATGTGGAGACTTCAATGGACACATAGGATGCGACAGAAGGAATTATGATAGTAATATGGGAGCATTCAGCGTGGGAGACCAAAATGAAGCAGGAGTCAGAATTTTGGATTTTGCTAAAATCAATAACATGCAAATAATGAATACATATTATAAGCACAGAATGAGTCAAAAGTGGACTTGGTACAGATACAATAGTAACACACACACTTACTCACAGAGCTCTATGATTGACCTTTTTCTGACAAACAACAGAGGCATATTTTACGATGTCAAGGCAATTCCATCTGTGTCATTAGATGCAGATCACAGACTGGTCTTGGCGAAAATAAACATCAAAAAACCAAACAGAAACAGATGCAGAGGAGCAAAACGATATAAGCTGAGCAAAATAAGAGTGGAGGCAACAAAGGAGGAGTTGGGACGGAGTATCAAGACTAAGCTGGAAAATGTTGATATGGGGGAGGTGGGAGACAGCTCTGAATCAATGTGGAACAGTTTCAAGACTGAAGTTGCTAAAGCTGCAAGCGAAGTCCTAGGCCAGAAAGTACCATATAGAGGACAAAAGAAGAGAACCCCTTGGTGGAATGAAGAAGTGAAAAGTGCGGTGAAAGCCAAAATGAATGGGTTCAGAAGATGGCTAAAAACAAGATCCCAAGGGGATAGAGCACAGTATGAATTGGCCAGAAATGAAGCTCAGAGGATAAAAAGAAAAGCAAAAACAGATAGTTGGAAAAAGATTGGGGAGGAGTTGGAGTCTGACTATGAAGGAACCAGGAAACTTTTATACAACCTAGCAAGGAATTACCGAGGAAAAAGAAATAATACCAGCTATGCAATAAAGGATAAGACTGGATCTCTCTTAACCGAGCACAACGAAATATCGCAGAGATGGAGGGAGTATTTTGATGAAATGCTAAATATACCAAGTAACCAGGGGATACCCGAAAACCATATCATCCGGAGAGATGGAGAGGTGGAACTCATCACTATGAATGAAGTGAAGGTGGCTATGGCAAGGATGAGAAACGGAAGAGCCCCCGGAGAGGATGGCTTGCCGGTGGAGCTGCTGAAGGCGGGGGGAGAAAGTGTGGTTAAGAAATTGTTGGACATATGTAACGCTGCCTACCTTACAGAAATCGTACCTCCAGATTGGCAGAAGGGAATTATCAGCCCAATTCTGAAAAAGGGGGACAAGACTGAATGCGACAATCACCGAGGAGTGACATTGCTGTCCCATGCTGGAAAAATTTATACTCGAATTTTGGAAGGAAGGTTGAGACGATGTGTGGAGGACGTTTTGGATGATAGCCAATATGGTTTCAGACCGGGACGTAGTACTACTGACCCAATATTTGCTGTTAAAATGTTACTGGAAAAAAGTTGGGAATGGGGCATTGACAAATATGCCCTATTTATCGATCTCCAAAAGGCTTTTGACTGTGTAAATAGGAACCACCTATGGAACATATTAATGGATGAACACTATAGAGTGCCACCGAAGTTGGTGAGAGCAATAGTAAGTGCATATTCAAGTTGCACCAGCAGAGTAAGAACTCAGAAAATTGAGAGCGAGGAGTTCTCCATCAAGTCGGGTGTAAGACAAGGCGATGTGCTTTCACCACTTCTGTTCATAGTGTTCATGGATAAATGCATAAGAGACATAAAGATCGGCGAGAATGGAGAGGAAACTTTGTTGTATGCAGATGATGTGGTGGTGCTGGCTAGTTCCGCAGCAGATATCCAAGAAGTAGCAACTAAATGGTGGACTGGAATGGAGAGTAACGGAATGAAGATCAATACCCAAAGAGGTAAAACTGAGATAATGGTCATATCAAGAAACAAAGAACGGCTGCTAGATATATATATTGGTCAGGACAAACTTCACCAGGTTGACAACTACACCCATTTGGGGGTAAATGTCGGAAGTAACAACATGCAGGAGGTAGA
>JAXCGZ010023289.1:10000-27500 GCA_037179515.1 Halocaridina rubra
ATATATATATATATATATATATATATATATATATATATATATATATATATATATATATATATATATATATATATATATATATATATATATATATATATATATATTCTCTGTTTCACTGAATCCTTTTACCTGCAGCATTCAGACTCTTATTCTCTGAGTAAATATTCAAGACAATTATGCAGGGAAAGAGAGCCATAATAAAATTGGGTCAAACGAGATATTTACAAAAATATTCATAACTTGATTCTGAGCATAATGGCACAAAGGGTCATTTTTGAAGTCAAAAAAGTTACTAGCACTATTAAGGCAGAATTTATTTATTTATTTATTTATGTATTTTTTTAAAAAGTATGACACCAGGATAGGCCAAAACTGCCCTCATAAATAAAGGTCCGGGCACGAGAAAATACCAAGACAAAGGAAAAGAAAAAGGTTATGGACTAGTCAGAGCTGAGGCAATGTCACACAAAGGGATACGACAGACAGAAAAACAGTCAAAGTACAGAGGACCCAGAGATATGGAGGACTAGGCTCTGAGATGATGATAGATCTGCTTTTTGAAGGTTGAAAGGTCATAAGAAGTAGGAAAGACAGAAGGAGGAAGAAAGTTCCAGAGTCTGGAGGTAGATGGGAAGAAGCAGTCGCTGCACCGACAAATCCGCGAGCTACAAATCTCCACACAGTACCGGGTGGGCCGCTGGCGAGTGACGGGGCCTCGGCGGGGGGAGGGATGCAACTCCCCAACTCATCAGAGCAGCGATGGAAGTAGTAACGATAGAAAAGCGAAAGAGAAGATACCTTACGGCAAAGAGAGAGAGAATCCAGGTTAGAAGTAAGAGAAGAGTCATTAATGAGTCTGACTGCCTTAGATTCAACCCTATCAAGAAGATAAGTAAAGGAAGAAGCAGCCCAGATCAGTGAGCAGTATTCTAAGCAGGGACGGATAAGACCTTTGTAAATTTTAGGCAACTGCAAAAAGGAAAAGTAATGACGAAAACGAAACAAATCCCCAAATTTTTTGGATGAAGATTTAGAAATTTGGATTATGTGATTCCTCCAAGACAAGTTAGAGGCTATGTAGATTCCTAATATGTTGATAGAGTTAAGAGGGTAAATTTCATTAGTTTCAAAGACAACAGGGTTATCAGGGGGAGAAGAAGATAAGGAGATTTAACTAAATTTTGAGCTCCCCACTCAGATACTCTCTGCAAATCGGTGATAAGAGCAGAAGAAAGAGTGATACGAGACTGATTACGGGTAGCAGATGAAGGTTGTGAAGAAAAGGCAGAGGAAAGGTGAAGAATAGAATCATCAGCAAAGGCATGAAAAAGAGAGGAAGATGGGGATTGCAGAAGATCATTGATGAAGAGAAGGAACAGAGTTGGTGAAAGAACAGAGCCCTGTGGAGCACCACTGGTAACAGAGAAAGGGCTAGATGTCGCGACATCAACAACTGCAGATATAAAACAGTCAGTAAGAGAACTGGAAATCAGAGAACAGAAAGAAGGGGTAATGCCATAGGCAGGGAGTTTGGCAAACAAAGCCTTGTGCCAGACTCTGTCAAAAGCCATAGACATATCAAGGGCGACGACAAAGGATTCCCCATAGTTCCTCAGAGAAGATGACCATACATGAGTAAGATAGAACAGAAGATCACCAGTGGATTTTGCCTTGCAGAAGCCGTAATGGTGATTGGAGATAAGTAACTTAGATTCAAGGAGTTTCAAGAGGTGAGAGTTGAGCAAAATTTCAAAATCTTTAGCAATAGAGGAGGTTAGGGCAAGTATACTTTGGAAATTAATGTCTTAAGAAACATTATTTATGAGAAGGAAAAAAACTTTATTAAGTCTTGCTTACCAACTTACGTTAAGTAAGATTTTCGTACCATAAAGTGAAAAAAATTATGGCTAAACTGTTATCTCTGGTCCGGATTTGAACTAGAGATATACTGAATATGCGAGAGAATTACTAACTGTACCGATGATTATGTGCCCTAGATTCAAATCTCAGCCAGACACAAAAATATTATTTATATTTTCACATATATAATATGTATTTGATCACGACAATTATATGCTTTGAAATTCCTGTAACTACGTCATACTCTCTCTCTCTCTCTCTCTCTCTCTCTCTCTCTCTCTCTCTCTCTCTCTCTCTCTCTCTCTCTCCTCTCTCTCTCTCTCTCTCTCTCTCTCTCTCTCTCTCTCTCTCTCTCTCTCTCTCTCTCTCTTCTCTCTCTTCATATTTTATTCAAGTAATGGAAATATGAGTGAATGAGGCTGTTCGTGTATTAATCCTGTCGAAGCAATTAGTATTAGTGAGTTGATCATTAAATGTGCTGAGTCAAGAGTGAATTGCAATTTCACTCGGCAGAACTTCGATAAGGCCAAAATTAGGATATCTTCATCTCTCCGTAAAACTAACCAAAAAAACAAATCTGATATGGATTTTTATCTTATCCGTAAGTGCTTCATTTGAAACTGTATATTCTTCTTCTTCATCTACATCTTTTCCAACTTTTATGTTGAGTCGATGTTTCTGGCCAGTGTTCTCCATATGTTTCTGTCCCATATCTCATCACCCAACAAACCTTTAGACATCAGGTCGTCACTGATGCAATTCATCCACCTACGCTCTGGTCTTCCCCTCCTCCTACCCTGTATATCCATTTCCATCACCCTCCTCCCAACATACTGTTCATCCCTCCTAACGACATGACCATACCATCTTAGTCTACTATTCTTATATCTTATCTGATTTTTCTCTAAATTTCGAGGTACATCTAATTACCTCGTTTCTAAGCTTATCGCTTCTTGTAACCCCACACATTCATCTCAACATCCTCATCTCTGTCACATCCAGTTTTCTCTCTTGTGTCTTCTTAATTGTCCATGCCTCTGCTCCATACATCATCGCAGGCCTCTCAGCAGTTTTATGCACTTTACCCCTAAACTTAATCCCTATTCTCCTGTCGCACAGCACTCCAGACACTTTCTTCCAGTTCGTCCATCCCATTTGTATTCTGCGGGTAATTTCTGACTCTAGGTGACCATCCTCTATTGCTGTTGATCCCAAATACTTGAACTTTTCAACTCTTTTCAACACCTCCTCCTGCAAATAGACCTCCCCATCCTCATTATCTCTCAACCTCAAGTACTCTGTCTTCTTCCAGCTGATTCTCAGTCCTCTATCCTCCATCATTCTTTTCCACTCCTCAAGCTTCTCCTCCACTACCTCTTGTCTGTTGCTACACTCTACAATGTCATCTGCAAAGAGCATACACCATGGTGACTGATCTGTAATACCCTGGGTTACTACATCCATGACCAGATCAAATAGATATGGACTCAAAGCAGACCCTTGAACTAGACCAACATTTACTGAGAGACTTTTCGTCAAGCCCACACTGCTCTTAACATTTACCTCTGCCCTCTCATACATATCTTGGATGATTCTTACATATTTCTCGGGGACTCCCTTTTCTATTATACACCTCCACACCTCTTGTCGTTTTACTCGATCATATGCCTTCTCCAGGTCAATAAAGACCATATGCAGTCCTTTCTGTTTCTCCCGATGCTTTTTCCATCATTTCTTTCAAGGCAAATATGGCATCCACTGTCCCTCTGTACATTTAGAGATAAATTTCTAGACTGCTTTCCTCCAAGAAAATCGACTGTAAATGATAAAAACAACAGATGCCCACACATAACTGCAGGATTAAAAAATAGTATCAAAGAAAAACACCGATTAGAAATGCTTGCATCAAAATGGCCTTTGTCTTTTGGAATCAGATATAAAGCTTACAGGAACAAATTAGTAACACTACTCCGAGCTGCAAAAAAATAGATACTTTCAGAATAAGCCTAAGAAGGAACAAGGAAACAGCAAGGCCACCTGGAATACAATAAACAGCCTAATGGGACGAAAACAAATTAATAATTCAAAGGAAATCAAATTGAAAAATGATAATGACCACACTGCTAATATCTTTGTTAATCATTTCTTGACTATAACACAACCAACACAGGAACAACAAACTGTGCAACAAAACTCACACCGGCAGTTTCTTAATAATCCACCAGACTTTTTGTTTTACTTGTATCCTGTAACAAGGAGGAAGTCAATAAATATATAAAAGTCTTAAAACCAAATACAGCATCGGGATTCGATGAAATTCCATCAAAACTACTCCTGGTCACTGCCCATTACATTGATACCCCACTTACCCACATAATCAATCTATGTTTTCAGCAAGGATGTGTTCCAGACAAACTAAAAAGTGCTATAGTGATACCTATTTTTAAGTCAGGCACTGTAGATGATGGAAACAACTATAGACCTATATCTATCTTACCGTCTTTAAGTAAAGTTTTTGGAAAAGCGATTGTTCACAGACTTAAAGAATTTCTTGAAAAGTTCAACCTATTATTCGAAAATCAATTCGGATTCCGTAATAATAAGACCACTGAAAAAGCAATAATGAACTTTACAAGTGATGTTTATCAAAATTTGGAAAATAAAAACTTTGTTGCAGGGGTTTTCCTAGACTTGTCCAAAGCATTTGACTCATTAAACCATGATATACTAATAGAAAAACTAACTTGTGTGGGTATTAGGGGAACACCATTACAATTATTTAAGAGCTACTTGAAAAATAGAAAACAAGCCGTATATTTTAATGGGAAAGCATCTTTGTTGCAAGTTATTGAGAGGGGAGTACCACAGTGATCACTACTGGGCCCATTGTTATTTTTAGTTTATATAAATGATATTTCCAATGCCAGTAATAAATTCAAATATATTCTCTATGCAGATGACACCAACCTTCTCTTGCATGATAATAACCTTGACCACCTGCATTCTGTTTTAATTAGTGAACTAGAAAAAATTAACAACTGGGTCTCTGTTAATATATTAAAGCTAAATGTTTCCAAAACTGACTATATCTTATTTCAAAATAGATCTGTAGCATACAATATTGGTCAAGTTAATATGAATGGGTATGAAGTTAAAAGAGTTGCTTGTAAGAAATTTTTGGGAGTAATTATTGATGAAAATTTAAGTTGGAAATATCATATTCAATCTGTCTGCTCAAAACTGTCCAAGACGTGTGGAATTTTGAATAAAATTAGCCATAACCTAACAAATGAGGCCATAAAAAGCATATACTATTGCCTGCGTTATCCTCATATTATATACTGTTTGTCCATCTGGGGTTGTACTTGGCCGTCAATTGTAAGGGATGTATTTGTAACTCAGAAAAGACTGATCAGAACTATTACATATAGTGGAAAATATGGCTCAACTTCCTCTTTATTCACGGAGCTAAGCTTGCTTAATTTTAATTACTTGATACAATATTTCTTTCTTATTATTATACATAGTGATGTTAATGATAACAGGAAATTATTTAGATTTATTCAACACAACCATGGAACCAGAGGTAACAATATAAATTTGATATGTCCACAGCCGAGAACAACCTTGTACACATTTTTTATTCACTGTTTTGGCCCAAAATGTTGGAATGCATTACCAGAAGATTTAAAAACAATAACTGGCAAAACTTTATTTAAAAAAGAAACTAAAACAGCATTTATTTACTAGGCAAAATCAAGCAGCTGTTGATTAATAAGTAATACAGTATTAGTGTATCATTATGCCCAGGTTAATGTCAGGCTATTGATTTGTTTTATTACAAGATAAGTATGAGATTGCTATATTGGAGCTTTTGTTAACTATTGCCGTCAATCTTTAATTTATGTGAAATGCATATTAAACTGCCTGCCAAGGAGCTCTTGCTCAGCAGGCTACTGCCTCTGAATATAATGTTCATATTTATTCCTGTATGTATACTAAATATTTGGCAATAAAATCTATGACTATAACTATGACTATGACCTCTTCCAGGCACGAAGCCAAACTGTTCATCCCCAATTGTCATTTCCTCCCTGAGTGTCCTCTCTATGATCTTCTCCCATATCTTCATAGTATGACTTAACAACTTTATACTTCTATAGCTTCCACACTCCTGAAAGTCTCCCTTCCCTTTATGGATTGGGATGATTAGGCTTCCTCTCCACTCCTCTGGCATCTTTTCCTATCTAAAGATCTTTTGCATAAAGTCCCACGAGATATCTATGCCTGCCTCTCCAAGACTCTTCCATACCTCCACTGGCATCTTATCAGATCCTGCTGCCTTTCCATTTTTAATTTTCCTTACTGCCTGTTCTACCTCTCTTCTAGTCACTGTTGTTGTAACTGCTTCATTTGGAAGTCCATCTTCAAATACTGCTCTTGGGTTCTCTTCAGTTAGTAATGCTTCAAAATAAGTTTTCCATCTGCTTTTTATTTCATCCTCTTCTGCTAGAACTACTCCATTGTTACCCCTTATTTGTCTTACTTGGGTCAAGTCCTTGGATGCAGCATCTCGGGCCTTGGCAATTCGCAATATTTTCTTCTCTCCATCTGGTGTGTCTTCTGCCTTTGCTTTTGCTACTGCTCTCCTTGCCTCCTTCTTTGTCTGCTTGTACTCTTCTTTATCCTGCTCCCGTCCTGATAAATCTGCCTTTTTCTTAGCTTCTTTCTTGTTCTTCACCCATTCTTGCGCTTCCTCATTCCACCATCATGACTCTTTATCATTTGGGGGTTTCCTTCCTATTGATATTCCAAATACCTCCTCATCAACCCTCAAAACCACCTTACTATTCTCTGTCCACCATTCTTGTACATTCTCATGCAACCTTTTTGCTTCCAACAATCTTCCTCTAAACATAGCTCTCAGGTCTGCATCATTCAATCTCCACCACTTTATTTTTGGGTAAATCCTCGGCTTCTTACTTTTCCTACATTTCCTGAGCCTGCAATCAGTTACTACTATCCTATGTTGCACTGCTACACTCTCCCCATTTATTACTTTATTGTTGCTAATCTCCTTCAGATGGTCTCTCCTACACACCAACAAATCTATCTGGTTCTCCCTCCCACCATTACTGTATGCAATCAATCTGTTTTCTTTTTTCTCAAAGAATGTGTTGACCAATGCCAGATCAAATGCCACTGCAAAATCAATCACTTTCTCTCCCCCCTCATTTTTCTCGCCCACCCCCCAGCCCCCATGAACTCTACCTATTCCAGCCCTCCCAATTCCTAAGTGGCCATTTAGATCTCCTCCCAAAATTACCCTCTCCCTTATAGGAATTGTTCTAAACTCCTGGTCCATCTCCTCCCGAAATACATCCTTCTCCTCCGCTGTACAACCAGTTTGTGGGGCATTGGCACATACCACATTGAGCTACCGTTTCTCCCAGTCCCAGCTTTAAACTCCTAATTCTGTCACTCTTTCAATTCACGCCAAGTAAGCTTTCCTTCAGGTCTTTGGATAGTATTATTCCTACACCATTCCTCCCTTCCTCATTTGCTCCACTATAGAACAATTTGCATCCCTCACCCAGCTCCCTGGTTATATTTCCTTTCCACCTGGTCACCTGCACACACAGCTTCTCCTCTCCATCATGTCCACCAATTCTCACCCCTTACTGGTCATGGTCCCCACATTAAGAGTGCCCACCCGCAGCACTCTCCCTCGAGCTTGCCTCTTTAACCCAGTCCGCCCATGACTGGGTAGCCCTTGCTGTCTCTGCGGAGTGGTCAGGCGAAGCCCCATCGCGTCGCCTATGGGAAACGCCCTAGTATAGTGACTATTCTCCTTATCTGTACTGGCCATATTTTGGTATTGGCAAAATTTTTATTGCTGGCTATTTTATTTAAAAACAGTCAGGGATATAAGGGGAACCAACACAAGACAGAGCTGTGAGCTCCTTATTCAGAGAGCAAACACAGAAGCATGTTCAAAGATGATCATTATTAAAGGGTCAACACTCTGGAACAATATTCCAGAGCATCTTAAAAATGCATCCTCCTTCACAGCTTTCAAAGGCAGACTATATAGTTTTCTTTTGGACAAAGAGTTGCTGCTCGCACATAAACTAAACTTAATGATTTAATGCAATTTCCCTTAACACTAACCTCTCTATATGTAAACTGATATTGACTTCTCTGTTCTTTAAGTTAGGAACTAATTATTCTCATTGAAAGGAAAACAAATATGGTAATGATGCCGATAATAACGATACTGTATCTAGTGTTCTTATTACCACTTTATCATTAACATTATTGTTAACCTTTTTATTACATCATTATTATTTTCTATGAAAGCTACATTTAATTTAACTGTATGTATTACCCTCTTACTTATTAGTTCAATTACATGTCTACTTATAAGTTACTTTTACTTTTAAAATAATAACCATTGTACAAAAATTGAAATAAATGTATGTTTGTTTGTTTGTTTAATTACCCGGGCTTGGGACCGGCACCAAGTTGAGGCTGGCTTGCCCCCTCAGTGGCTGGGTTCGTGCTAGTCACAATGCAAATTTCGCTTTTTATAGTGTTAAAATTCTCTATAAGACAGAGACGCAAGTTTTATTCAAAGCTTTCAGTTTGTGTGTTTTTGTGATTTTTTTTTGTTTGAGAGAGAGATTTTCCACTATAAAACTATAAACAAGAAAATATATCCCACAGAGAGAGAGAGAGAGAGAGAGAGAGAGAGAGAGAGAGAGAGAGAGAGAGAGAGAGAGAGAGAGAGAGAGAGAGAGAGAGAGAGAGAGAGAGAGAGAGAGAGAGAGAGAGAGAGAGAGAGAGAGAGAGAGATTTTCCACTATAAAACTATAAACAAGAAAATGTATCCTACATAGAGAGAGAGAGAGAGAGAGAGAGAGAGAGAGAGAGAGAGAGAGAGAGAGAGAGAGAGAGAGAGAGAGAGAGAGAGAGAGAGAGAGAGAGAGAGAGAGAGAGAGAGAGAGAGAGAGAAAAAAATATCCACTATAAAACTATAAAAAAGAAAATATATCCCACAGAGGAATGATTCTGCTTGCTACGCGACAATCCTTCTCACAAGACTTTACAATCAAAGCAACATTTTCAAAGCATCTCACCGTCTACACTTTGTGATGCAAATTAAGGATGATTCAGCTGAACTCTGCAACTTTTCGCCAATAAAATATTTTTGGGAATATCATAGTTATGCCTTGCGTCTTTTATCATATGTTTCGCTTTGTCTCTATAGCTCTGCTTAATAGTAAGCCATATAAGAGCGTTCTTTTATTATTCTAGAAATGTGTCTGTCTGATATTGCATAATGCAATAGAATTACGTGATGCGGTTTTGCAGAAAAGTTTCAGTGAGATACTTTAAGCAATTGTAATCGTAATTATATATCATATACTATAAAGTATACAAGGGTGTGGGTGGTAACTCCTGTTCTCATAACCTTACAGATCTTAGAGTATACTTAGTGACTGCCACTAACATTCTGCATATAAAGCTTTATCAGAATAAAAAACAGAAATAGAAAAAAAGGAAAGAAAACGTGGAACTTCCAAATATTCGTATGGCAGATATAATACAAATGCATTATAAGGTCTTAATATTTTAAAATTAGCGTACCTTAAAAATAACAATAACAAAAACTTTAGTATGTTACTTTGAGAGAAAAATTTATGACCATGAAGAAAAGAAAAATGTTTATAAACTTTGTTTTCCCTAGTCTCTTTAGTAGTGTCTTTCATTTGAATGAAGAAGCATAAACAGGATCACTTTTATTTTGAGACAAAAAGGAAGTTTAAAAAACATCAAAAGCTAGCAGTAAAACGCAAACCAAACTTACTCTTTACATGATAGTGGGTCTACTTTTACTTGAAGGAAGAGAATGTCCCAGTGTCTCTGATGTTGTATATTTTATGAGACGAGTTGAGCCTAAGAAAGCATTACTTTTTCCTTGACCAAATGTTGTACTGATTAAGCCTGCAGACCTGTGGGAGGCAATACCTCTTAAGGGATACCAGTATTCCCCCTTTGCTATTCCACACGAGAGGTTCTTCCAAAAACAGAAATTAATGGCTTCAAAGGCTCTGGGTGTTGAAGTATTATAAATATATTGTGTTGTGAATGGCACCTTTGTATGAAATGCAACATTCAAATCATGATGCTAGAGATGAAAATAACTACCTTTAGTTAGCTTAACTGGTATAAGTAATGACTATTATTAATGGCTTAATATATTTTACAACGATATGATCCAAACGATAATCCCTTTGAAATACACAAATTAATGGTAGACGATATATGTGTATCATTCGTTCACTATCGAATTCCAAATACAGTCGTATTTAGTTAAATGAAAGGCAAGTACTTCACTTGAATCGAAATATAACTATTTGTAAATGCTAAGATATGGTAAAGCAAATTATGGTTGAAATGATAATTAGCGATATCCAATTAGCTATTCTCCTCCTCCTTTTACTCACACATGCATGCACGCACACGTACACACACACCCATACGTACATACACAAACACAAACACACACATTCACTGTAGGGCGGATATATCTCTTCATGCATAATTTCATACTCACAAAAGCTTTGTTTCACCGATGTATTTATGTATATCTAATGGTGTACGCATAATTCTGCTATGTTGACAGGGGCTACCACAGGAAGGCACATTTATCCCAAACTTGCTTGTAATACATTAGAGCCTCTGCCACAGTGATGTCATACTGATGAAAGTTGCATAATTAACAAACATCTGTCTGTCCTTGTGCTTTTATCCAAAAAGCCATTCTATCATATGGTAATAACCCATATTAAAATTATTTATATAGAAAGATGAAAACCGAGTTCACTTGACACGTGAATAGTGACATCCCCTGGCACTGTATCAATGACTCATCAACTCTTATTAAACAAATTTTCCCTTAACGGAGAAATATCGAGTGAGTCTTGAAAAAATGAATGGAAGTCTGAAAAAAGTTCATGAATATCTTTGTGACTGACGATGGAATATTTGGAAATATCTAATCGAAAAAAAATATAATTATTGACCTTAACCAAAATTTACTACAGAATAAAATTTTACTAAGATTAAAAAGGGATTATATACATAGGCTATAATCATTCTAAGATTTCCTTTAAAAAAAATGAAAACGTGCAATAGCAAAGCTTGAAAAATTCGCTTCGAGTTGGTGAAATTCCGAGATAGAAAATCAATGGGAGCGAAGAGAATCAAAGTGCTAACAAAAGAGCTGAGATATGTAACAGATATTGACAATTGACAAACGAAATGCAATGCCTTGAGTGGTCGAAAATAACATTCTCCATTCCAAAGCTAAGTAATAGGAGGAGTTGCAGAACTGAACAGACGCCATTTATTGTTACTGAATCGTTATCTATTCAGATAAAGATGTGTGTGTGTGATGTAAAATTCCAATATAAATGATCCCAATCAAATTAGTTGATTGAAGTTTCCCTGGCTACATTTAATGACTTTAATATCGTCATTTGTCTTTTAAAAACAAATCACTCTTTGTGTCAACAGTAAAGAAATGGTTTCTTTTATATAATTAGTGTCTTATTAGTACGAGTACGTCATGAAAAAGCAAACCATCTCTTTTGTTACTTATTTTTAGAACTAAATATTATACTGCAACTTGAAGAAGAGAAAGAAGAAAGGAATGATTAACGCATCAATATGGATTGGGTAAATAATAAAAAACTTTATATTAAAAGATAAAACGTAAGATCTCTTCAGAACGTTAGTAATGCTATAGAATTTGTGTTGAGACGCATAACATAATGTCTATAAAATAGAGGCGTGTCAACAGTACTACTGTGCAATTGGAAATCTCTCTCTCTCTCTCTCTCTCTCTCTCTCTCTCTCTCTCTCTCTCTCTCTCTCTCTTAATCCCGTTGAGGGAGATCATCCAATCTTCTTATATAAGCCGCTGAGCTGGATTTAAACCATAAAAAATGTGCAAGTATAGTGTATAGAAAAGGAACCAGAAACCTACTTTTTTCTTCTTTCTTTTTTGCAGCTGTTCTATTACCATATATGGTATTAGATGCTTCTTATTCGATATATCATAGTCATGAGGCTATGATTACTTTGCGTTTGTTTAAAATATTTTTAATGTAAAGAAGAAATATGAAGCAAAGGTTTATTTATTAAGAGAAATAACAACATAAATCACGTTGAAAGTAAATATTTTATATGTACATATACATGCGTATGTATGTGCTTGTGAGCTTACGTATGTATGTGTGCGCTTCTATATATAATATTCAACTAGCAGTTTCATATGCTATTAAATGAAATATTTATAAAATAATTTAATTCTACAAAGAATATTCGTATATTTTGTACATATTACAACACTGAAATCAGAATGCAGTTAAACCACACTAATTACTTATTAACTAAATGTAAGCTGAGAATTGTGTACTTATATATATTCAGGTGATAATAATAATAATAATAATAATAATAATAATAATAATAATAATAATAATAATAATAATAATAATAAAAATATTAATAATAATAATAATAATAATAACATTAATAATAATAATAATAATAATAACAATAATAATAATGATAATAATAATAATAATAATCAAGTTTGTCAACACCATTAGATTGCACAAGATTTTAAAGAGTATTTCTTACTTTTATTACTAAATATTACGAAGGTCTGGTTTTGATCCCAACTAATAAGTGGTAAAATTGCATCTTGCATACCACTCCGGCTTTTTGACATTTATTTATGCTTCTCATCTTTCATTCGGGGGAAAAACTCGGTATATTTCTAAAGCTTTTTTCGAGACAAAAGTTTTTTTTCTTCACTTTCCACTTTGGCTACTTAAAATTTTCATTCTTTTCTTATTTCTAATTCCAAGAGAATCTTTATAAATTACAAATGCAGTGGCTGGATCAAAGACTTAAAACTTAAGAGCGGCTTTAATTATCAACTATTGTGAACTCCATTGTCTTTATTTGTTGGCTTAAAACCCCTCTCACGTTTCCCAGGAAACTACGACATATCAAGCGGTTGAAAATTATTTTTATTTTACTTATTTATTTTCTTTTTTTACAAAATAAACAATTGCATGATATAGTACTTCAGAACTAAACAAACATAATCTCTTCGGAAAATCAACTTTTAAAGCATACCGGTAAGTAACGAGGAATATCTTCGATAGGATTCAGTCGGCAGAGAAGAAAGGTAGCAAAATATATTTAAAAAATGATGGGAATACTTAACAAGTGAGATTTTAGTACCTCCGCTGAAGCAGTGCTAAGTCTGGGATATTGCACAGATTAACGAAAGACTTCAAGTCTCTGTATATCTTTTACCTCTTACGTACGGACAATACTGCCAGTCTTCTAATGAATATATTAATAAAAAATAGAATTAAAGAAGAGAATAGCAAGCCATTATTGTATAAATTGAACAATTCATACTTCCTATGCTAATAAAAGGAAATTCACAAGATATTAATTAAAAGAAGGGAAAATCTCGAGCGACCACATAACCAAATTTACTAATTCCATATATATGCTTTTCCTTCTGACAAATCTATGGCCAGTTTTCCTTAAGTCAGTTAATTCCAAGCCTGCCTCTCCATTATGTTCTTATAAATCTCTCTAAAAGAAACCTCTCTGATAGTTTTACCCCACAAAGCCTATTTTTTAAATGTTTGACAGAAGAAAAACGGAATTGGAGGTCATTTGTTCATTCTAGGCGAATGGATTAAACATTCAATCTCCCCCTAATAACCATAATAATTTCTGGCTATATTTATGTAATAGAATATAGCTTTTTCTTCAATGTTGCAACGGTGGTAGAAAGTGAGGGTTCTTTAATGTGTGTATTTGTGTGTGTGTGTGTGTGTGTGAGAGAGAGAGAGAGAGAGAGAGAGAGAGAGAGAGAGAGAGAGAGAGAGAGAGAGAGAGAGAGAGAGAGAGAGAGATTGTTTTATTATTTTATCAATTTATTGCGCCAAGGCGTCAGACATTACATGAATTTATACAAATAATGCTTCAAATGGATACACAACCAAGAATAGAACATAGCTTACAGGGAGGTGTACACATTGATAAAACATTGCTGCATACTAACACACAACTCACAGTATGGCAGCACAGAGTACATTATATACAAAAGTAAAGCTCAGAGAAGCACAAAACACACAAACAGAATTATACAGCAACATACAGAAAATATATGTATAATTCAATATAATTCATGGCCACCAAAGTGAGGATAACGAGCAAGAATAACATCAAGGTTGTCATCATTAAGTAAAAACGAGCAGATCTGTATTAAGTTCTGACCTCGTGGTAAAACATCTCTCACTGTGGGGGACTGAAGACAATAGTGGTCAAGAGTGTTAGCATTAGGACAGTTGCATAATTTACAGGAGGTGTACCGTGGCATATCTAGAGTCTGGGAGACCTGCCATAAAGGCTGATACCCCATTCTGAGCCGAGCACTAACTACATTGTTTTTCCGCACCATTAAGCTGCGTCTGCGATACTTGTAGCGACTGTGAAGGAGAGAGAGAGAGAGAGAGAGAGAGAGAGAGAAGAGAGAGAGAGAGAGAGAGAGAGAGAGAGAGAGAGAGAGAGAGAGAGAGAGAGAGAGAGAGAGAGAGAGAGAGAGAGAGAAAGAGAGAGAGAGAGAGAGATTATTTATTTATTTTATTAATTTATTGCGCCAAGGCGTCAGACATTACATGAGTTCATACAAATAATGCTTCAAATGGATATAAAACCAAGAATTGAACATGGTTTACAGGGAGGTGTACATATTGATAAAACATTGCTGCATACTAACATACAACTCACAGAATGGCAGCACAGAGTACATTATATGCAAAAGTAAAGCTCAGAGAAACGCAGAATGCACAAACAGAATTATATAGCAACATACAGAAAATATATGTATAATTCAATATAATTAATGGCCACCAAAGTGAGGAAAACGAGCAAGAATAACATCAAGGTTGTCATCATTAAGTAAAAATGAGCAGATCTGTATTAAGTTCTGACCTCGTGGTAAAACATCTCTCACTGTGGGGCACTGAAGACAATAGTGGTCAAGAGTGTTAGCATTAGTTCGGTCGCATAATGTACAGGAGGTGTACTGTGGCATATCTAGAGTCTGGGAGACCTGCCATAAAGGCCGATACCCCATTCTGAGCCGAGCACTAACTACATTGTTTTTCCGCACCATTAACCCGCGTCTGCGATACTTGTAGCGACTGTGAAGGAAGTGATCATGGTGCTGTATGGACACACTGTTGGCCCTCTCCGTGTCCCTGCGCTGGACCGTCATGGCAAACCCAGCTGAGTAGATGATGTTACGTAGGCATCGGAGGGAGGGCTCAGCGTCCACAGCATGCCCATCCAGCATACAGGCCGCCTTGGCAAGACGATCCGCTGTGTCGTTGCCAGTCAGCCCAATGTGGGATGGAGTCCACACAAATGACACAACAAGAGAAGCATCCCGAGCGGCTGCGAGGCGACATAGTATATCTCCCACAGCACGGCCACAGATAGGTCTTGGCGAGGATAGGGCTTGTAGGGCCGATTGGGAGTCACAAATTATTACCCCACTCACTCGTCGTCGAACAAGGAGAGTCACGGCATCCAAGATGGCATTCAGTTCACAGTAGGTGGAGCTCGACGAGGTGGGTAGTCTACGGCCAATCCATGAATCAGCCGGCACAGGCGGAGAGGGGGAGAAAATAATACTCGTCTTGCTGTACTAGATTCAACTATCACTATTCTAAATGTCACAGAGATGAAAGAAAACTGATAACCCTCTCCAAAATTATTATATTAATTGTCAGTAACGATATTCAGTTTCCAACAAATCGGGTAACATTAAAAAAAATAAAAATATAAATGTATAATAATTAAATATGCATACATACATACATATACAAATAAATAAATAAATACATACATACATACATACATACATACATACATACATACATACATACATACACAACATACATACATACATACAAACAGTTGACTATAAAGAGACAGTAATCGAAAAAATGAAAGACGTTGTGATGGAAAGGGCAAACCCACTCATCAGACAGGCACTTGATAAGGAGAAGACAGTGGTAATCTCAGGCATAAGCGAGTCCCAGGAGCCAACATGGCAGGGGAGACTTGAAGAAAATAAAGCTAGGGTTGTAGACCTGATAAGAAAGCTTGGAGTAGTATGTGGTCCTGAGGATATTGTAAAGATACACAAACTAGGTAAATATTCGAGGGAAGGAAAGCCGAGACCAACAAAAGTAACCTTTGAGAGAGGGGAAACATGTAGGGAAATATTGTTGAGAAAAAAAAGTCTAAAAGACCTTCAAGAATTCAAAGAAGTGTTCATTAGACAATACAGAACACAGGAAGAGATGGGAAAGATCAAAAACTTGTTGCAAGAGGCAAGAAGGTTAAATGATGAAAGAAATGAAGAAGAGAAGAAAAATTTTCATTACAGAGTTCTTCCAGACAAAGGGGAGATAAAGAAGATAATGACAGAAGATCAGGGGATTGGGCCTCATTAAGATTGTTATACATAAATGCTGATGGATTAGCTGGTAAGGCAGTAGAATTAAAAGATAGGATTCACAACAGTAAGGCAGATATAGTAGCAATTACAGAGACTAAGTTGAGTGAGGACATAAACAGTGTCATAGTTTTTCCTAAGGGTTTCAGAATACTAAGGGTTGAAAGATCTGAGAGGACTGGTGGAGGGATAGCACTGCTCATAAGTGAAAGGATTCAAGTTGAAGAAATAAACTTGGCTACAGAAAGTGAGTTCAAGGAATTTCTTATTGCTCGCATAAATACTGGGTCAGAGAGCATTGTAATAACTGTTGTATGCAACCCACCAAGGAACCAAAATAGGCTTGAAGTTTATGAGGAAAGTCATATAGGTACTATTGAAGTCATAAACTCAGTTGTTAACATGGCACGGGAGAAAAAATGTAGGATTTTGATTATGGGAGACTTTAATCATAAAGAGATAGATTGGATAAATCTTGACCCACACAGTGGTGAGGACTCATTCGGGGCAAGATTCCTAGATTGCGTACAAGGGAATTTCCTACACCAACATGTAATGGAACCAACAAGGGCCAGGGGTGTGGATGAGCCATCACTACTTGATCTAGTGTTCACAGATAATGTGTTGGATATTGAAAAAATTGAGTATGAACCACCAATTGGAAAGAGTGACCACTGTGTGTTGTTGATGGAGTATATCATTGAAGATATTCTTCCTGAGAGTAGAGGCACTGAGGACATGAGGAGGAACTATCGGAAAGGAGATTACATCAAAATGAATGAGCTTTTTGCAGTTATTGACTGGAGAACCTTATTTTACAACAAATCTGTACAAGAAATGTATGACATCTTTTGTGAGAAATATGGGAAGATAGTAGATTGCTGCATACCTGTCACCAAAGTAGGTGTAATTCATGCCAGAGAGAAATGGTTCGATAATGGGTGTAAAAGAGCTAAGGAGTGGAGAGACAAATGCTGGAAAAGGTATAGGAGGAGAAAAAACATAAAT
>JAXCGZ010023289.1:32500-47500 GCA_037179515.1 Halocaridina rubra
TATATATATATATATATATATATATATATATATATATATATATATATATATATATATATATATATATATATATATATATATATATATATATATATATATATATATATATATATATATATATATATATATATATATATATATATATATATATATATATATATATATATATATATATATATATATATATATATATATATATATATATATATATATATATATATATATATATATATATATATATATATATATATATATATATATATATATATATATATATATATATATATATATATATATATATATATATATATATATATATATATATATATATATATATATATATATATATATATATATATATATATATATATATATATATATATATATATATATATATATATATATATATATATATATATATATATATATATATATATATATATATATATTTTTATATATATACATATATATATATATATATATATATATATATATATATATATATATATATATATATATATATATATATATATATATATATATATATATATATATATATATATATATATATATATATATATATATATATATATATATATATATATACATATATACATATATACATATATATATATATATATATATATATATATATATATATATATATATATTTATATATATATATATATATATATATATAGAGAGAGAGAGAGAGAGAGAGAGAGAGAGAGAGAGAGAGAGAGAGAGAGAGAGAGAGAGAGAGAGAGAGAGAGAGAGAGAGAGAGAGAGAGAGAGAGAGAGAGAGAGAGAGATTTTCCACTGGAAAATTTTAAACAAGAAAATATATCCCACAAAGGAATGATTATGCTTGCTAAGAGACAATTTATTCCACAGGACTTTGCGATGAAAGCAACATTTTCAAAGCGTCTCACCGTCTACACTTTGTGATGCAAATTAAGGACATTTCCGCCGACCTTTGCAACTTTCAGTTAATAAAATACTTTTGGAAATATCAGAGTTATGCTTGTCTTTTTTCATATTATTCGCTTTGTGTCTTTGCCTCTGCTTAGTAGTAAGTTGTACGTGCTGTTGTCATTTGTTTTCCCAAATATGAGCGCTTATTTATTATTCTAGGTGAGTGTATGTCTGAAATAGCATCATGCAACAGAATGAGATGATATAGTTTCGCAGAAAAGTTTTACTGAGATACTCTAAGCAATTGTAATAGTAATTATTTATCATATACTATAAAGTATACAAGAAAGTGGGTGGTAGCTCCTGCTTTCAATACCCTAAAATTCTTAGAATATACTTAGTGACTGCCGCTAAATTCAGCATATATAACTTATCAGAATAAAAACAGAAATAGAAAAAAAAGATATAAAACAAGTGCATTATGAGATCCAAATATTCTAAAGAAAAAAGTACCTTAATTGAACAATAACAAAAAATTTCGTATTTTACTTTGAAAGAAAAAATTATGACCAAATGCATGAAGAAAAGGAATATGTTGTTCATAAACTTCGTTTTTCCTAGTCGCTCTCGTAGTGTCTTTCAATTGATTGGGATACAAAAAATTATCATTACTTTTATTTTGACATAAAAAAGAAGTTTAAAAACACCAAGACCAAGTAGTAAAACCCTAAACAAACTTTCTCTTTACATGACAATGAGTCTATTTTTACTTGAATGAAGAGAATGTCCACATTTCACTGATTATGTATATTTTAGGAGGACGAGCTGAGCCTATGAAAGCATTACTTTCTCCTTGACAAAATGTTGTACTGATTAAGCCTGCAGAGCTGTGAGAGGCAATGCCTCTTAAAGGATGCCACTATAATCCCTTTGTTATCCCACTCGAGAGTTCTTCCTAACAATATTAATGACTTCAATGGGTCTGGGTGTTGGGTGCAAAGAATCTCCAGGGATCGTGTTGACTCCACCATTGGCTTGAGGGCAAACACGTCTGGTGGTAGTAATGGTTCTGCTGTTAACCTTGCACCTCCCAATAGATCTGCTTCTTTCACTCTTCACTATTCTAACATCCGTGGGCTGAACTCTGATCTTTCGTCTGTGGAACAGCACTTCGGTAATTTCCTCCCTAACCTCCTCCTCCTATCTGAAACCCAGCAGTCTATACATGCTTCCACTGACCCATTCCAATCTCTCACTATAATCTGTATACTCATTTTTGTTCCAAAGGTGGGGTCTGTGCATACTGCAACACTAACACTCCTACTGTGAGGCTCATGGACCTTAAATCTCCTGACTTTGATGTTCTCCGGCTAAAAGTCTATCTCTCCACTACCACTATCTTCCTTTGCTTCTGCTACTGCTCTCCAAACTCCACCGAGTTTGTGTATTTCTTTGAATATCTATCCTCCTGCCATGAGTCCTTGCTATCTTCTTACCCACAGGCCGAAGTTCTTTACATTGGATACTTCAATGTACACCACAGTGAGTGGCTTCATTCTTCTCACACTGATGTGGGAGGAAACGAGGCCCTTGCTCTCTCTATTACTCACGATCTTGAGCAAATTATCAAACATCCTACTCGCGTTCCTGATCGTTACGAACATGCTGCAAACACTCATGACCTATTTTTTACTTCTTACCTTTCAAACTACTCTTATTCTGTGCTTTTCCCTCTTGGTAAATCTGACCAATCTATGATCTCTGTCTCTCTCCACCATCAATCCCTCCTACTCAGAGCCACCTTTGGCACTTCGAGCGTACCCAACATGAAAATTTGCGTAACTTTCTCTTTGACTTCCCATGGGATGACTACTGCTTTCGGTCCCGCAACCCTGATCAGATAGCTTTAAAAGTTGCCGAGATCATGATCGCGGGAATGGAGGCGTACATCCCCTCTTCTACAATAACTTTCTCTCCCCCTAAACCTTGGTTTGACAATGCCTGCTCCATGGCTATCCAGACTAGGGATCAGGCTCACCAGTCTTACCTAG
The DNA here is from genome assembly GCA_037179515.1 of Halocaridina rubra. Classification (NCBI taxonomy): domain Eukaryota; kingdom Metazoa; phylum Arthropoda; class Malacostraca; order Decapoda; family Atyidae; genus Halocaridina; species Halocaridina rubra. Next base: position 35,467 of record JAXCGZ010023289.1, read on the forward strand.
CCTCTCCTTCCGATTTAAGTCGCTCTGCTTTAATTATAGCTATGAATTGCTGTACTGCTCAGATTCGAAGGTCTAAGATTTCCTTTATAAGAAGGAAAGTTGATGACCTTAACTCCTCTCCCACTGACAAATGCTTCTGGTCCTTAGCCAAAAACCTCTCCAAAAACTTCTGTAACTCAAGTTTTCCCCCTCTCATTCATTCTGATGGTTCTATAGCTTGCTCTCTCACTGACAAAGCCACTCTCTTTGGCTCTCATTTTTCTGCCACCTCTTCTATCAATGATTCCAGCACACCTTTTCCTCAGTCTTTTCCCCTCTCTAACCCTATGCCATCCCTTATTCTTTCTTCACGCAAAGTTCATAAGGTACTTCGCTCGCTGAAGACGAACAAGGCACCTGAATCCCAATGGTAGCCCTGTAAGGTTCTTTAAGGAGTTTGCAGATGAACTGGCTCCCGTGCTTTGCCGTCTTTTTCGCCTCATTCTGTCAACCAGTATCTATCCTTCATCTTTGAAGCATGCTCTAGTTTAACCTGTTCCTAAGAAGGGTGACCGCTCTATTCCTTCTAACTACCTACCTATTCCCCTAACCTCCTCTACTGCTAAAGTTTTCGAAACTTTGCTCAATGCTCACTTCTTGAAACACCTTGAATCTAACTCACTTATCTCCGATCACCAGTACGGCTTCCGCAAGGCAAGATCCACTGGTGATATCCTGCCCTATCTTACTCATATATGGTCATCTTCTCTGAGGAACTATGGGGAATCCTTTGTCGTCGCCCTTGATATCTCTAAGGCTTTTGACAGAGTGTGGCACAAAGCTCTGTTGGCCAAACTCCCTGCCTATGGCTTTACCTCTTCTTTCTGTTCTCTGATTTCCAATTTTCTTACTGACCGTTCATATCTGTAGTTGTTGATGGCGCAACATCTAGCCCTTTCTCTGTTACCAGTGGTGTTCCACAGGGCTCTGTTCTTTCACCTACTCTCTTCCTTCTCTTCATTAATGATTTTCTACAATCCCTATATTCCTCTATTCTTCATGCCTATTCTGATGATTCCACCCTTCACTTTTCCTCTTTTTTTTTTAAACCTTCATCTGCTGCTCGTAATCAATCTTGTATCACTCTTTCTTCTACTCTTAACTCCGATTTGCAGAAAGTATCTGAATGGGGCACTCAAAATTTAGTTAAATTCAATTCCTCCAAGACACAGTTTCTGGCTATCTCTTTATCTTCTCCTCCTGATAACCCTATGGTCTTCAAAACTAATGAAATTTACCCTCTTAACTCTATCAACATATTAGGAATTCATATAGCCTCTAACTTGTCTTGGAGGAATCACATAATCCAAATTTCTAAATCTTCATCCAAAAAATTGGGGGTTTTGTTTCGTTTTCGTCATTACTTTTCCTCATTGCAGTCACCTAAAATTTACAAATTTCTTATCCGCCCCTGCTTAGAATACTGCTCACATATTTGGGGTGCTTCTTCCTTAACTTATCTTCTTGATAGAGTTGAATCTAAGACAGTCAGACTCATTAATGATCCTTCTCTTACTTCTAACCTGGATTCTCTCTCTCTTCGCGGTAAGGTATCTTCCCTTTCGCTTTTCTATCGCTACTAATTCCATCGCTGCTATGATGAGTTGGCGAGTTGCATCCCTCCTCCACTGCCGAGGCCATGTAACACTACCCAAGCGGCCTCATCTCACAGGTACTGCGTGGATATTTGTAGCTCGCGGATTGGTCAGTGCAGCGACTGCTTCTTCCCATCTACCTCCAGACTCTGGAACTCTCTTCCTCCTTCTGTCTTTCCTAATTCTTATAACCTTTCATCCTTCAAAAAGCAGATCTATCGTCATCTCAGAGCCTAGTCCTCCATATCTCTGGGTCCTCTGTACTTTGGTTGTTTTTTTTCTGTCTGTCGTTTTCTTTTGTGTGACATCATCTCATCTCTGCCTTGCCCTTAACTTTTTTCTTTTCCTTCGTCATGGTATTTTCTAGTGCCCCGGCCTTTATTGATGACGGCAGTTTCTGCCTGTCCCGGTGTCACACTCTTAAATAAAAAAAATCTGATTAGCTATGATCCTCATTTTTTTACTTACACATGCATGCATGCACACACACACACACACACACCCATACACACATACACACACAGAAACATACACTCTATGGCGGTTATATCTGCTTATGTATAAGTTCATACTCACGAAACCTTTGTTCCACCGATGTATTTATGTATATTTAATGGTGTGCTCACAATGCTGCTGGGTTGACAGTAACTATAACAGGAAGGTACATTTATCCTACACTTGCTTGTAATATTCCAAACTTGAGTCATACCAAAATAAACAGCAAAGAGCTAATGAAACAATCCCCTATACGCGAGACTACAGAAAGAGACACGATACAAACCTCTCTTATCGCCGTCCACGCACAAGAGACTTCTCCTGGAGTGATGGCTCTTACAACCCTAGATACTCACCTAGGCATACAAACTTTGGGAAGGCCCGATCATACCACGGCACGCACTCAAACCAGCGTTACACATCCAACGGCAGGTACAGACACCAGGATCCATGGGCTAAACCCAGAACACACTACAATGATGAATTCCCAGCAGAATCACACAGTCGAAACTACAACTATGACTATGCATACCACCCCAATGAAACATGGTAAGAATGTAACATTAGTACATGTGGACGCTCAGTCCCTGCTCGCTCATTTTGAGGAAATAATAATGCTAACAAAAGACTACAACATAGACATCCTCTGTGTAAGTGAAACTTGGCTTCCTCCTACAACTGAAAATAGATATGTGAATATCCCAGAGTTTAAAATATTTCGCATTGACCATGGCCGAGGGGGTGGGGTTTGTATTTATGTTAGAAATTATCTTAGTGCATCAGAAATAACCACAGGTTTAGAAAAAACTGAGGAGCTCGAAGATTTATGGATCACTCTGCAGTATCAGAAACTTCCATCTTTCATTGTAGGTTGTGTTTACCATCACCCTAAAGCACCTACTAGTTCATTCAATCATCTGCTAGAAACTTTCAGAAATATCTGTGTGCGTCATAAACCCATATACATACTTGGTGATTTTAATGATGACTTGCTCTCAGCAGATAACAAAATGAAAAGGGTGATCAACATTGTGAAGTTAACACAAATAGTGACAAAACCGACCCGCATAAACCCTAATTCTAGGACTCTTATAGATCTGAAAATAACAGATAAAGTGGAAAGTATACCCTATTGGGACGTAGTTCCCTGCCCAATTGCAGACCACGAGCTGAACATTGCTATGCTAAACATAAACAAGCCCAAAAGGAAGCCTCTCCTCAAGACATTCCGGTGTCTAAAATATTACTCCCCTGATATCTTTTGTGAAACATTAATCAACAAAACAAATGCACTTAATAGAATTAAATACACAGATAATGTCGATTTGCAGGTTGAGATTCTAACAAAAGTCTTCCTTGAATGCTTAGATAGTTGTGCACCCATTGTAACAAGAAAAATAACCCGCCCCTCAGCCCCCTGGCTAACTAATGACATCAAAGATGCAATGTAAATCAGAAATCAAATACAAAAAGAGCTAAAAATGAATAGATATGATATGACTCTCCGAGAATGTTATAAAACAGAAAAGAAACATGTCAGATCTCTCATTAGTGTAAGTAAAAAAGACTTTTACAAAAAACAATTTAATGACTTTAGACATGATACAGCAGCAACATGGAAAGTGATAAGAAGCATGATACCAAATGAAAAGAGTACCTCAGAAAGTTATGAAAATATTACGGAGTTGAAAGACAAAGCAGAAAACTTTAATAACTATTTTGCTAACGTTGGCAAAAATACATATGAAAAAACTCAAGAAAACATCAACTCAGTGAATATGAGTAATTGCTTAAATGACAATTCTTCCAATGAAAACACAAGTGAGTACTTCAAGATAATTCCTATCGATTGTGCTACCCTAATTCTTACCATAAAGAGCCTAAGAAACTCTGGCTCTTATGGTTCAGATGGTATACCATTTCAGTTCATCAAAGATGCTCTACCCATGATTGCATCCTATATTCTAACTATTATGAACACTTCCATTGTTACTAAAAAGTTTCCTGACTCTTGGAAAATATCACATGTATTACCTCTGCATAAAAAGGGGGACAGAGAAGATGTGACAAACTATCGTCCCATTTCCCTGCTACCCATTTTCTCTAAAATATTAGAAAAAATTTTTGCATGCCAACTTATGTCATATTTAGAATCAAATAGAATAATAAGTATTAACCAACATGGTTTCAGATCGAAACTTTCGACGGAAACTGCACTGCTTAAAGTTAAGAATAGTATATATAATAATATAGATATGAAAAAAATATCTCTTCTTGTATTATTAGACTTGCCTTCGACAGTGTAAACCATGAAATTCTTTTAAGTAAATGTATTAACTTAAATATTGATCCAAGCTGGTTTAGCGAGTATCTATCTAATCGTAAACAGTCCATACGTCTTAACAACATTATCTCTGTGCCAGAAAATGTATCATTTGGTGTTCCACAGGGATCAGTACTTGGTCCTATCCTCTTCTCCATTTACGTAAATGATCTATCTTCTTTCATTTCTGACTGTCTAGTCGTACAATATGCAGATGACACTCAACTACTCCTTAGTGGTGATATTAATAATCTCCCAGAGCTAACTTTAAGAGCAGAAAACACTCTGTCAAAAATTAAAACCTATTTCCAAGAAATTGGGCTGTTAATTAACGAAAGTAAAACACAGTGCATATTTATTGGTTCAAGGTTCCACATAGCACAAATTCCAGAAAACACAACAATTAATTTTTGCGACAATATTATCACACCTAGCAAAACAGTCAAAAACCTAGGAATTCACTTTGATAACCACATGTTGTTTGATTCCCACATAGATAAAGTATGCAAAAAGGTTACAGGAACATTAATGTACTTATCATGTATAAAAGACAATTTTGAGACTACCACTGGAATAACTGTTGTTGAATCTCTAGCCCTAAGTCACATTAATTACTGCACAACTGTTTGGGGAGCTACCACTAAGACTCGGATAAATAGAATACAGAAGCTTATTTATTTTGCAGCTCGAGTTGCCCTGGGAGGAATAAGAAAATATGACCACATCACACCAGCTCTCAATAAACTTGGGTGGCTGAGCGCAGAAAATAAGGTCGCTTATGCTATTTATGATTTTGTATTCAAAATTTTGGACCATCATTATCCTAGCTGGTTATTTGATTTAAAAACAGTCAGGGATATAAGGGGAACCAACACAAGACAGAGCAGTGAGCTCTTTATTTACAGAACAAACACAGAAGCAGGTTCAAAGATGATCACTATCAAAGGGCCAACACTCTGGAAAAATATTCCAGAGCATCTTAAAAATGCATCCTCCTTCACAGCTTTCAAAGGCAAACTATATAGTTTTCTTTTGGACAATTAGTTGCTGCTCATTAAGAACTAATTATTCTCATTGTAAGGAAACAAATATGGAAATGATGCCGATAATAACGATCCTGTATCTAGTGGCATACTTACTACTTTATTATTAACATTATTGTTAACATTTTTATTACAGCATTATTATTTTCTATGAAAGCTACATTTAATTTAACTATATGTCTAACCCTCTTATTTATTAGTTTAATTACATGTCTACTTATAAGTTACTATTAATGTTGAATAACCATTGTACAAAATGGAAATAAATGTTTTTGTTTGTTTTGTTTTGTTTGTTTTGAGAGTTTCTGCTACAGTGATGTCATACTGATGAAAGTTGCATCATTAACATACATCTGTCTGCCCTTTTGCTTTTATCTACAAAGTCATTATATCGCATGGAAATAACCCATGTAAAGTTTATTTATATAGAAAGAGGAAAACTGAGTTCACTTGACACGTGACATCCTTTGGCACTGTACCAATGACTCTCATCAACTCTTATTAAACTAATTTTCCCTAATCAACGAAACATGGAGTGAGTCTTCAAGAATAAATGTAAGTCTGAAAAAAAGTTCATGAATATTTTTGTGACTGACGATAGAATATTTGGAATTACCTAATCCAAAGAAATTACAATTGTTTAATATAACTAGAATTTACTATAGTATATTTAATGATAATATGGGCGTCAGGTCGAGGCTTCATGCCCCGTCACATTCTGAAGCTAGCAAGTGCATGCACTCAGGATAACGGTTACATCTGTCATAACAAGTCCTTCGCAAAAAGGCAACCGACTTATCCCCTGGTAGAAAAGGGAGAATGTGACGTAAAACAGGAACAAACAAACAACTATTTAATGATAATATTAAAAGGAATTATATACATAGGCGATGATCACAAAGATTTCATTTAACAAAAAAAATTAAAATGTGCCATAGCAAAGCTTGAAGAATTCGCTTCATTTTGGTGAAAATCTGAGATAGACATAAAAACAGGGCTAGGGAAGCGAATCAAAGTGCCAACAAAAGAGCTGAGAAGTGTAATCGATATTGGCACTTGACAAACGAAATGCAATGCCTTGAGGGCATGAAAACAACATTCTCCATTCCAAAGCTAAGTAACCGGAGGAGATGAAGAACTGAACAGACGCCACTAATTGCTTGCGAAGTTGCACGTGTGTGTATGTGTGTGTGCTTCTAAATATAATATTAACAGAGAAGGTATTCATATATATTTTATATTTAACTAACTGTTTCATATGCTCAATAGGAAATATTTATAAAATAATTTAATTCCACAAAGAATATTCATATGTTTCGTACATATTATACAACACTGAAATCAGAATGCAGTTAACCATCGCTAATTACTTATTAACTAAAGGTAAGTTGGGAATTGCGTAGTTTTATGTGTTCAGGTGACATAATAATAATAATAATAATAATAATAATAATAATAATAATAATAATAATAATAATAATAATAATAATAATAATAATAATAATAATAATAATAATAATAATAACAATAATAATAATAATAATAATAATAATAATAATAATAATAATGATAATAATAATTATTATTATTATTATTATTATTATTATTATAATAATCACGTTTGTCAACTCCATTAGACTACACATGATTTTTAAGAAAATTTCTTACTTTTATTACTAAATATTACGAAGGTCTGGTTTTGATTCCAACTTATAACTGGTAAAATTCTTACCCAAAATATATCCAAAATATATCTTATCAACTATTAAACATTCTTCTCACGGTAAATTTAATTAACTCGCAGATGACTTCCCGGAATTACTTTTGGCTTTGTGTGCTAAAATAACCTCTCTTCATATATGATGAAAATTCTCAGCTGTTAAGACTGCCAGGCAAAACCTCTTTCACTTGGGATTTGAGGGCACGCGGGAAAAAATCTTGTTTCTGGAATGACACTCTGGCCTTTGGGACATTTATGCATTTAATTTTTCATTCATGGGAAAAACTCGGCATATCCCGAAAGCTCTTTTCAAGGCAAAAGTTCGTTTTATTTTTTTTTGCTTTCCACTTTTGTTACTTAAAATTTTCATTTATTTTTCATTTATAATTCCAAGAGAATCTTTATGAATTATAAATGCAGTGGCTGGATCAAAGATTTATAACATAAGAGCGGCTTTAATTAACTACAATTGTGAACTCCACTGTCTGTATTTGCTGGTTTAAAACCTCTCTCACGTTTCCCAGGTAGGTACGACATATGAGGCGGTTGAATATTATCTGTATTGTTTTTGTTTTTTTTTACAAAAGAAACCAATGCATGATATAGTACTTCAGAATTAAACGAACGTAATCGCTTAGGAAATTCAGCTTTCAAAGCTTACTGGTAAGTTACGAGGAACTTCTCCAAATGGATTCAGTCAGTAGAGAAGAAGTGTAGCAAATATTATTTTAAAAATGATGGGAATACTTAACAAGTGAGATTTTAGTACCTCTGCTGAAACAGTACCAAGTATGGGATATTGCACAGATTAACGAAAGATTTCAGATCTCTATATATACTCTATGTTTTACATACGGAGAATACTGCCATTCTTCTAAAGAAAATATCAATAAAAAATAGAATTAAAGAAGAGAAAAGCAAGCCAATATTGTATAAAATGAACTATTCAAACTTCCAATATTAATATAAGAAAATTCACAAGATATTAAATAAAAGAAGGGACAATCTCGCATAACCACATAACCAAATTTACTAACTTCATATTTGTGTTTTTCCTTCTAGCAAATCAATAGCCAGTTTTCCCTAAGTCACTTAATTCCACCCCTGCCTTTCCATTATGTTCCAATAAATCTCTCTAAAAGAAATATCTCTGATAGTTTTACCCCCACAAAGTCTATTTTTTTAATGCTTGGCAGGCAATAACGGAATTGGAGGTCGTTCATTCTAGGCGATGGATTAAGCATTCAGTCTGCCCCCAACAACCATTATAATTTCTGGCTATATTTATGTAACAGAATTTTTTTTTTCAATGTTGCAACAGTGGTAGAAAGTGAGAGTACTTTATAGTGTGTGTGTGTGTGTGTGTGTGCGTGTGTGTGTGTGTGTGTGTGTGTGTGTGTGTGTGTGTGTGTGTGTGTTTGCGTGTGTGTGTGTGAGAGAGAGAGAGAGAGAGAGAGAGAGAGAGAGAGAGAGAGAGAGAGAGAGAGAGAGAGAGAGAGAGAGAGAGAGAGAGAGAGAGAGAGAGAGAGAGAGAGAGAGAGAAGAGGTAATAATACTCGTCTTGGTGTACCATATTAAACTATCACTATTCTAAATGTCACAGAGATGAAAGAAAACTGATACCCCTCTCCAAAATAATAATATTCATTGTCAGTAGCGATATTCAGTTTCCAACAAATCAGGTAACATTAAAAAAAGAACAATATCGAAATGCATAATAATTAAATATACAAACATACATATACCACATACATACATACATACATACATACATACATACATACATACATACATACATACATACATACATACATACATACATACATACATACATACATACATACATACATACATACATACATACATACATACATACATACATACATACATACATACATACATACATATATACATACATAACTGTTCATAACTCTCTGAAGTTGCCGTAACTATCTGCCAGCCCAAGTGCATGCAAATATATCTTATGGTCGATGGTTGTGGGTGGGGGGTTTGACAGATAAATTTGAATCCCTTGAGAGTCTCTCCTAGTAAAAAGGAAGTTTGACTCTCACTGACTCTCAAAATATGTGGAAAATGCAGAAACAGCAGAAGTAGCAGCAGCGGCATCGGGGGCGGCAGGAGCAACAGCAGCAGCAGCAGCAGTAGTAGTATTAGTAGTATACTAAGAGTAGTAGTAGTGGTAGAAGTAGTAGTTGTAGTAGTAAAAGCAGTAGTAGCAAAAACAGTAGTAGTAGGTTGAAGGGGAGGAAGAGGATAAACAATGTAAAGTATATAGACTTTGAGACTATAAATCTTGAGAGTAAGGTTAAACGTGTAAATGAAAAAGAAACAGAAATGACGTCAAAGTCGATGTCTGATAGAGTGTCCGATTTCTTTCAGAGTCAAAGAACTTTAGACTAGAAAAGTCATGCCGACAATCCATTTGAGCTAGGATGATGGACACCTCTATTTATGACGAGTGTTGGTCTTGTGTATGTACTACATGTAAAAGAAGTACGAAGTATATCCTGTAAAGAAACGATTTACATTATACTGCTAATCCAAACTCGATCACAGTAGAAACGGAGAATATTAAAAAGCTACAAGATGGTTTTTAATACCTTCAGGTGATAATGAAAACAAAAAACAAAGGCGGTTAATATAAAAAATCAAAAGCGCCAAAACCTCCCAAAGAATAACCAAAATAATGCAAAGAAAAAGTGAATTTTTTTTTTAAATAACACCTCTAAAGTGGAAATTATACTAGTTTTATGGTAGCAACACATAAATAAAGATGTATCTTAGTGATGTGATAATGCTATTAGAGGAATTGGAATGCCGAGGCTAGGGTCGTATCATTACCTTCAATACTGTATAAATGAAATCTCTCACGTCTCACAAGGCAAATAAAAGAGAAAATTGGCTTTGTTTATGCGACCATTCACAGCCAGGAACTAATAAGAGTAACTGTGAGAGAATATAGGGAAGCCAATAAGCGATATCTGGTTAATGCAGTTATTAGAAAATAAGGCAAAAACGTTTCCTAAACTTGTATATATACACAAAATTCCGAAAAATATTTTTAGATATTTATGATGTAAGATACCACGCTCTCTCTCTCTCTCTGCAAGCGTCGGCAAACGCAAAATTGGGTGCTTATTTTGACTAAAGGATGAGTAAAAGTTTTTATTATCAATACAGAAGTGACTCCATGAAGTATCATATGAATAAAACGAAATGAATATTTGTCACTCACATTACAAGATGTATTCAATAAACATGACAAAGGAAATCATTGATGACAAGCATGTTCAAAGAAAAACAATATATTCATTCTCTCTCTCTCTCTCTCTCTCTCTCTCTCTCTCTCTCTCTCTCCTCTCTCTCTCTCTCTCTCTCTCTCTCTCTCACTGTGCTTGCGTGTGTATATATATATATATATATATATATATATATATATATATATATATATATATATATATATATATATATATATATATATATATATATATATATATATATATATATGTATATATATATATATATATATATATATATATATATATATATATATATATATATATATATATATATATATATATATATATATATATATATATATATATATATATATATATATATATATATATATATATATATATATATATATATATATATATATATATATATATATATATATATATATATATATATATATATATATATATATATATATATATATATATATATATATATATATATATATATATATATATATATATATATATATATATATATATATATATATATATATATATATATATATATATATATATATATATATATATATATATATATATATATATATATATATATATATATATATATATATATATATATATATATATATATATATATATATATATATATATATATATATATATATATATATATATATATATATATATATATATATATATATATATATATATATATATATATATATATATATATATATATATATATATATATATATATATATATATATATATATATATATATATATATATATATATATATATATATATATATATATATATATATATATATATATATATATATATATATATATATATATATATATATATATATATATATATATATATATATATACATATACATATACATATCTATATCTATATATATATATATATATATATATATATATATATATATATATATATATATATATATATATATATATATATATATATATATATATATATATATATATATATATATATATATATATATATATATATATATATATATATATATATATATATATATATATATATATATATATATATATATATATATATATATATATATATATATATATATATATATATATATATATATATATATATATATATATATATATATATATATATATATATATATATATATATATATATACATATATATACATATATATATATATATATATATATATATATATATATATATATATATATATATATATATATATATATATATATATATATATATATATATATATATATATATATATATATATATATATATATATATATATATATATATATATATATATATATAAGGTTGGGTTCCTTTTAACCTTCTGTGGTGTAGTGGTAGCGCCTTGACTTAGTAATCATAAGTCCTAGGTTCGAGTCCCGGTCGGGGTAAAAAGAATTATTCATGTTTTCACATATGTAATGTGCTTATTTGATATTTCATGCCCGAATGAGATTGGGAATTGAATTAAATGCTAAAA